>JAKUCM010007552.1:0-28887 GCA_023374145.1 Lepidium sativum | reverse complement strand
CATTCCATTCTTGAGAAGTGACAAAAGTCCTCAAAATTTTCCTCTGTTTGTGATATTGAGCTAGTGTGATAAATGATGTAGCAAACCGAGTAACCGCCGATTCGTGCAAATTTCCTTGGTTCGTGAATTTCCTAATCATATTCACAACTGAAGTATGATTGTATATGTAGCCATTCATGTAAATGCAGTTCTTTATTGCATTTGTAACCTGAGGTATTTTCCCAATATCCTCGAGCATTAGATCTATGCAGTTTAAAAAGAATATAAAAACGACTACTAATAAATATAATGTCATATATTAAGAACGTACCAGCTTTCACATAATTTGAAATATTATATGTTACGACTTGAACAACATTTGCTTCACCTACTTCCTCCACCATATTATCAAGCATATTGAACATCAAGGTTGAATCTTTCACTACCTTTGAAACATCAACTGACTTGATGAATATTGATCCCCGTGGCGAATTGACAAGAAAATTAATAATGTTTTTCTGAACAATTGAGTCACGCCATCCATCATACATTAGTGAACACCCTTTTGTTGCCCATTCTTTCTTGTGTTCCAATAAATTGTTTTGAGTTTCTTGCACTTCTTTCTGAAGCAAAGGAACACGCAGCTCATACATTGATGGTGGCTTAAAACCAGATCCATATTGTCCAACTAACTCGCATGTCTCTTTAAAAGAGTCATAAGTAGTTGCATTAAACGTAATTGCAACATCATAGAACCACCTTGCAATAACACTACATACTCTGTCCTTAAGTTCATTCTCACATATACCAAAGACATCTTTTCGATCATTTCTACCTTTCAAGACATCAGCAGGAGTTGCACACACAAATTTATCCATTGGACCTTTGCGTTTTCTTAAAGAAGAAGGTTGACCACATCCCTGACCACGTCCTTGACTAGGCTGCACTTCAACTTCTTCATTTTCATAATCATTGTACTTGTATTCAAGGAATGGAGACAACATTTGAGTAGTGGCTTTTGCCTCTTGTTTCTTTTTCATGAAAGTTATTACTTCTAGTTTCACATCATCAGGAACACATGGATATGGAGTAGCATTCTTGGAATCACCGGCTAAATGATATTTTATACGTTTAACTCCATCATTACACACTTTATCACAAACACATGCACTTAAAAACTACCATATTTATATCCAGGAATTGCATACTTGCTACCTATGTCTATTTGTCTTGTGGATTCAGAATTAGACATGATGAATAAAAATAGAGAATGAGAGAGAAAAAAAAGATGAAAACCTAGAAGAGAAAATGTTGAAGGTGAGTGCCATAAAGTTAAGTTAAATACTTGTATAATCACCTAAAACTAGGGTTAATTCAAATTTTCAAAAATTGAAATTTTGAGGAGATAACTTAGTTAACGAAAATATTAGAAATCTTACTTTAGATTTTTGGAGCACGCCTCACCTCAAACTCAAATAGCGATCCACCTACGCCTTTGCTCGCCTCACGCCTAATCGCGTCTAGACGTTGCTATTTTAAACATACTTTCCAAACGAGAAAAAAATAAAATAATCTTATTTAAAATTGAAAAATTATATTTGTAATTTCCATCTTTGTAATTAACTCATCTTTTTAAATTAGTTATTGTGTTTTATCAAACGTAAATTTTGTTTATAATGATTTTTCTTTTCTTTCATGGAACAACAAATATTTTTTTCTTTCTAAAATTTAATACAATCAAAGTAACTAAGACACTGAGTTTCGAACACAAGAGTGGAAAAACAAAAGAACTAATCAATGTTTTAGTGCCATTTGTGATAATACACCATTTGCCCCCAATACTTTAGAAATTAATAAATATCAATCAGAGCTTGCAACCATTTATGAATTCTTATTACTGGACTCTTGATCATCTGGGCAGCTAAACAATGCTTGATTTCTCCATAGCTTCACTTTCTCTCTTTAGAAAGTTACCAAATCACAAACCCCATTTGATCACAAGTCTGATTTCAGCAAAGTGTCTTGGTGGTGATGAAACACGAAAAACAAGAGATTCTATGAATTGTTTCATCAAATCAATTTGTTTTAAACCCTCCAAATATTAGAATGATTACTGCTATTACACTGATTGAATCAGATACTTAAATCTATTGGAGAGATACGTGAGAGCTTAATATTGAAAATCAAAGTGAACAGTTTCTGAATTAGCCGAACTGAAACAGCTTTGTGTTATTATATGGATTGAATCTGAAGTAGGAAGAAGAAGAAACTGACCTCTTCTAGAGGTAAGATGGATTCGAGAACGAGGACCTTCAAACATCCAACTATCTTCTTCCAAAGATTTAACCTCTTTGTCAAGTTCACTCATCAAATCAGCTTTTAAAACTGCATCCATTAAAAGCACCAATATTTATTTGATGATTTCTTTCAAACAAACACTTGAAATCAGAGTTTTTTGTTTTGTTTCGTTAATCTACTCAAGTCCCTAATCATTTCAAAGGCTTTAAAGAGCAATTCTAATCATCTACAGAAGTTACAGTCAATTTGACAATTCCAGCTACCAACTTTTAAAATGTTGGACCCAAAATCTCTAATTGGTAAGAGATTCGGTTCTCGAATTTTACAGATTTTACGAGATATTGAAACACATAACTGTATCCAAAAACCAATAATCCTGAGAAATTTGACAACCGATTCTTAAACAAAATACCCAATTTTGAAACCCTAGGATGCGAAACTTCAGAAAAAAGGGAAAAGAGTATGAACTGACCACGCATGGCTTCGTCTTTTCGCTCTTGCATAGAGGGAATGTCCGGAGGAAAATGGAAATCGTCTGAACAGGCGGCGGCTCCGCTGCTTCCACCGCCCCCAGTTACGGCTGTCGTCGAAACCAAAGAATTAGCAGGAGATGCACCGTTCATCACTGAGCGCGAAATCAAATCAAAAATAAAATCTTCACCCAAATTTTGGGATCAATGATCCATTTGTGCATTTATAGTCTTAAACCGAGGACTAACCAAATAAACCGGAAATTTAATCAGTAAATTAAACCAAACTCAAGTCAATTTTCTATATCATAAAACTTCAATCCAAGTTTACTTCAAACCCTTCAGGCCAAACTGCCAAAGCCAAATACTTCACTCCTAATCTGAGATTAAATTTAAAGTTTTAGAGACTACTGTATACATACAGTATTATCTATGTATTTATATTTATACAGTGTTAGATAATGCATCATAGCATTTTAAGGTCTTATATATACTAAACCATATCGAACCGATAAAAGACTCGGTGAAGGGAGGCCGACACAAGCTCTTAATCCATAACACCGATATCAGTTCACATAAGTAACGACAAGAAAAGAAGAGAGAATTGAATATGTTTCTAGCCATTTCATGCTGCGAGTACTATGATAACGATGAGGAGAATGATCCCAAATATCATCATTAACAAGCACATCTGCATAATCACCAGAAGAAAAAAGAAGTAAGGAATATGTAAACAGCTAAAACAGATTCCTTTCCATTTTCCTTTTTCATCTTACCAGGGATGAGCTTGATCGTTGTGACTTGGAGGCTCTCATGAGATGGAACTTTCCCTGAGCTGTTGCTGAATGTGCATTCTCTACGTGACTACCGATATCATCTGCCAGAAAGAAATAATAAGGGGGTTGAGATTTGGAATCAAAGCATCTGTATGGGTCTTTTACTGCTGTTTTTGCTGCATTGACTTACCAATCATGGTTCCTTGATCGTTAACCAATACCGCAAGATCTTTGAAAATCTTGTTTACTTCACCTATTTGATGCTGAATTTCCAGTATTCCCTGTTCTCTCTCCTCTATCACTGCTTCTTTGAAGGAAATTTCGTTGTCAAGCAACACAACTTCTTGCCTTCAAATGACAAAAGAGAGGTCATAAGAATGAACGCAGAAGTAATTTACTGAGATATGCGGCATAGTACTTACTTACCTTGCAGATTCCATGAGGACACGCTGCTCTTGTGATCTATCATAGCCAGTGTCTACCTCACTGGTATAGAAAAAATAAACAACAGTAATAAAATCAAGCCAACTTTCGGAGCACTTTTATCATGAAACTTCAACTTAAAAACATTTTAGATAAAAATAGACTAAAAGTAAACAACTTATGTGCTTGAACCAATTTGCTTCCAACCAAAAGCAGGTGTAACAATCAGTCAGTGCACTCATTCTCGCTACTGTTGAAGTGAATGTAGTTAATTCATACCTTAAAGAAAGGCTGCCATTTGGATCGAATGGAGTGTAAGAAGTTTCTCTTTCAGCTGCAACATGCTGTGCCTTCTGATACAACTTCAACACTGCTTCGAAATCCTTGGCAAGTTTAGCATCTGCAATCTTCTTACTTTGCTGCAGCAATACCAACACCAAAACAGAACCATAAATGGTGAATAGAATAAGCAAATAACTTTCGTGTACTGTTTTCACTTCCTTTAGAGGAACGTAATAACAGGCAAAAGAAACACTCCCGTCTTCTAAGTCAGACATCTTTAAGAAACACTTACAGCAACATCACGACGATGATCGCTCTCACTAGCTTCCTTAAGTTTTGCCGAAGTTTCTTTTACCAATTGCATAATATGTAATCTTGTCTTGTGCCTGATAACTAACAAAGTTAGCCAATATACAACGCATGCAAAACATCTACCTCGGCCACTTTGATGAGCTCAAGAGAGGAAAAAGAGGAAAACTTTAGACAACAGAATATTGCAAAGTCATTAGCTTGCTCAAACACATAATCAAGGAAATATGAAGAAACCAACGAGTTTAGTTTCCACAATTTGGCAGATAAAACATAAGGCAACATATGAGAGAGACAATCTTTCGTTTTTTGGCATGCAATAACTTGTTTTACTGATCTCGTATCCAATTGGGGGAAAATAGAGGACTCATTTCACAAAACCCTAAATAATTAAGGCATGATTTCGCAAGTTCAACATAAGATATACTAAGACCAAATGCATGATTCCATAGAAACAACCAGAATTACACGCTGACTCACAGTTTGTCACGAAGCTCCGGAGTATCCTTAGGCGTGCCGAGAGTATTTACAAGCCGCTGGAAAGTAGAAACCGCCGTGTTGATCTGAAAGATACCTGAAGCCACCTCCTGCGTTCCATCTGCTTTGTCGTTAGAGAAATTCCTTTGCGATTTCAATGGCTTCCCGGCTTCCAAATCCTGAAAGCTCATCTCTAGTAGAAAGTCAAAACACAAAATTCGAGAAAGTGAAGCAAAATTTGAAGGCTTAAGGAAATCAATAAGAAGAAAATTAACAATTAAGCTATGAAAATCTGCAAACGTTGGATGCTGATTATAGAGTTGATATCTGGGTTCTGTTTCGAAGAATAGTAAAACAGAAAATTCGAAATTGCTTCAAAGAGACGATAGATACAATTTTCCATTTTTTATTTATTAATTATTGAACCGTCAAAATTTCGTTTTTGTTTTATCCAAAGTAAAAGACACGTGGCACTAAAGATAGTGAAAGAAGCAAGAACACGAGAATTGGTTTTACCTTTACGATAAGCTTGTTTCAGTTTTCCGACAAAAAAAAAAAGAAGCTTGATTAAGTTAAATTTGGCCCATTTAGTATGCAGGAGAAGTGGGCCTTAATATGGCCCAAAATGACTTCTTCTAACAAGTAAATATAGAATATTCTCCAACGGCCAGCATCAGTGACTGACATCGACGAAACGGCGATCTTCCGATAAACGTAGCCGAAGGAGAAGCTTCTAAAAAGAATATGGTGCTTTGGGAGATAACTCTGGGAACAGCCTACTTCTTAGGGCTGAGACGGACTTATAGGCTTGCATTGAAGATCGAGCGACGGATTGTTAGTGCTAAGCATCCCAAAATCCGTCAATTTCTTCATCGGTGAGATTTCCTCTCGATATCGTTTAGTTTCTGGTTTCTTCTGATGTAGGTTTTGTATTCGTGCCGTTGGACTTGAAACATCATTTGGGAAAGTAGGATTCTTTAGAATGAGAGAAAATTGCACTATTCTGTAGTTGGAATATTTCTAATTCGGTTTATTGTTCTGAATCGTTTGTTCAAGTCGATCGGCGGACGTTGATGATCAATAGACACAACAATCTCACTGTGAATCTGAATGATTGAAGCAATTAGTTTGAGCTGTGTTTATTGTTTGATCGTTAGCAATTGCAGAATGTTTCATGCAATCAAGGAGGAATTGTTGAAATTCTAGTGTTGTGTTTGATGGTATAATAATATCTTTGAGCTCACCTTATTGCCAAGAAGATGATCAGCTTGCTCTTTTTGAATCTTATTCCTAACATTAACTTGTTTGTTCATTAACGCTGATACTTAAAGATGATCACGGAATATCTTTCCTGAGGCATTATAATCTCCATAGAGATAATCAGATTGAAAATTCTGGTGATTCATGTTGAACATAGTCTTAGGGTATAGGTTTCTTCCCCGTGATCCTCCTTCGTGGGATTTGACAGAAGCTGAGCTTCAATTAACAGAATTATGCATTGACTCTCTCTTTCTCTTTTGCATTCTCTTGTTTTCGTGCAGGAGAACTCGTAAAATCTTCGATATAGCAGTAACAGTCCACAAGAACATACAAGAGAGAGACATAGAAGTTGGTCGGAATCTTGGAAATTGGATTCTTCGTCGGCTTGACCGTTGGAAACCAGCTGCTCAAATTCGTACTCGACCAGAACTACCACACAACCCCAACTCGAACATGGACAAAGCAAAAAGAGTAGCGGAAATGTCTCGTCCCAAAACAAACACAAGCACAACACAGACTCCACAAAACCGTGAATCTGGTAGGCACTTATTTTCCTCATTGAAAAACTTTCGGCACAAACCATTCCCATTTATCTCAATGATGATCCAACCGCCAAGATCCAGTGGAACTACGACTCAGTACAGACATTACACTGGTGGTGTGGCTACCAGGATGATTCAACCGAGCTATGTTAGAGTTGGTGGGTTCGATAATGTAATCAGGAAGGACATTTTGCAATGGATGGCACAGAGATGACCATGAAGCAGCAAAATCCCACAAAGCTCCAATCTTTTTCACATATCTGAGCCTTTTTTTTTGTTTATTTATTTAAAAACTTTATAGTTCTAGAAACTGTGATTGTGGACAAGATTCGGAAGTAGGTAGAAAACATGGCAAATGTCTGTCTCTTTCTGACGTCTAAATAAAAGTTTTATATACATCGAGACTAAATGTAAATATAACTATATAGTTTTTTCTTTTTTCTAACGCCTGAAACCTTCGTTAACAAAAACAGAGAGATTAAGCTGTAAACAAAGATGGCACTATCTTGAGTTTAGAACTCGGACATGAAGACCATAACTAGCGCGACTTAACAGAAGATACGACAGTCCTCCTCTGCCACAGAGTGAAGCCACGATGGACAACCAATTACGATATAAGATGAAAGTCTAGCCTCATGCGTAACACTCCTAGCAATGGCTCGAACTAATTTATTCGATGAGCTCTTTGATAGTTTAATAACACATTTTTAGAATCTGTTCTGCAGGTGTCTAACCTGGCTGATATAATATCTGAATTTAGGCCAGCAAGTAGGTTCCAACAACACATCGGCAACCTTACCTTCGATGTCCATTTTGAAAGAAGGCTTAGAGTTGAATAATCTCCGTGAGGAGAGTCCTCTGTATTCATTCACTTATATACAAAAGATTACAGTTCTTTATTAGGAGAATAAGCCTTAAGACTAGTTCTTCTTACAACTTATTTACTGGAATTTAGGAGGAATATTTTTCTATATTCTAATACTCCCCTGCAGTCGAAGCGGTGGTGGTGAGACAACGCCGAGGCTAAAATTGAATTGTGTAAAAAGCTTTGTAGGTAGTCCTTTGGTTAAGATATCTGCATACTGTTGGGCCCCAAGTACATGAAGAACTCGCACCTCACCTTTTGTAACCTTTTCTCTCACAAAATGTATTTCTATTTCGATGTGTTTTGTGCACTGATGCTTGACTGGATTTGTGGACAGGTAGACAACACTTATGTTGTCACAAAATACCAACGTTGCTGTTGAGAGCGGACAGTGAAGATCGAGAAGAAGGTTCCTTAACCAGCACGTTTCGGAGACAGCGTTGGCGACTGTTTTGTACTCGGCCTCTGCACTCGATCTGGAGATTGTCGGTTGCCTTTAGGATGACCATGAGAGCAGGTTGTCACCGAGATATACACAATAGCCGGATGTGGATTTTCGTGTTGTAGGGCAGCCTGCCCAGTCCGCATCCGAGTAGGCAGTCAATTGCTTAGACGGGGATCGTGTGATATGCAGACCTTGTGCAGCTGTACCTTTTATGTAGCGGATGATTCTGTGTAGAGCTTGCAGGTGCTGCTGGCGAGGATCATGCATAAAGAGACAGATCTGTTGGACAGCGTAGCTTATGTCTGGTCGAGTAAATGTCAGATATTGAAGTGCTCCAGCAAAGCTACGATAAAGAGTCGGATCAGGTACAGGTGGACCAACATTTGCTGCTAACTTGGCGCTCATATCTACTGGAGTTGTGATGCTTTTGCAGTCAGACATTCCTGCTCTGTTTATGATATCTTGTGCGTAGTTTGCTTGATGTTAAAATAGACCCTTTTCACATTTTTGAACCGCAATGCCTAAGAAGTAATCCAAGCTGCCTTCATCTTTTATTGGGAATTCTTTCTTTAAGTTGGCAATGATCCTTTCTTGTAATTGTGTTGTTGAGGCTGTTAGAATGATATCATCGACGTAAAGTAACAAGTAGGCCAAGTCTTTTCCCTTGCTGTACACAAACAAAGAAATATCACATTGGCTTTGCTTGAAATTTAGACTCTTAACATACCCAGCAAATCGTGCATTCCAAGCCCGAGGGGCCTGCTTTAGTCCATATATGGCCTTGTTTAATTTGCACACATAATGCGGAAAAGTCTGATCCACGAAGCCGGGTGGCTGTCTCATGTACACAGTCTCGTCTAGATTGCCGTGTAGGAAGGCATTTGGGACGTCTAATTGTGTCAATGGCCACGATCTTGTTACTGCAAGGTGAAGTACTATTCGGATTGTTGTTGGTTTTACCACCAGTGAGAACATCTCTGCAAAATCTATGCATGGTTCCTGAGTCTTGCCATTAGCCACCAACTGTGATTTGTACCTGGACAACAAACAATCTGCATTGAACTTGTACTTATACAGCCACATAGCATTTATAATGTTAGTACCAACTGGTGGTGGAACTAGGCTCCACGTATTAGTTTTATAAGTGCATTATACTCAGCCTGCATCGAAAGTAGCCAATTATTGTCTGCTAGAGCTTGCTTGTAACTCTTTGGCAGAGGTGAAAGAGAGTCAATATTTAATGACATAATTTTTCTGGGTTTGCGAATACCTTTTTGGAGCCAAGTCACCATTCGTGGTGGTGATGGTGGGATTTGTGGCTCGGGATTTGTGATTGGAATGGGATTTGATGTTTGAGTAAGGTATCGCTTTTGAAGAGCTGAAGGTTCGGAGTCCTGAACGAACTTGTTGAGAGAATCGTGTGGTTTTGGGTTGGTGACAGAGAATGGGAAGATGGATTCATCAAAAATGTTACGTGACGAGAGATAATGATTTTTCTGGTCTTTAGGTTGAGACATCGATACCCCTTGTGATGTGTCGGATAACCGAGGAAGATTGAGGGCACCGATTGATTGGCAAGCTTGTGTTGCTGATTAGAATAAGGATAGCACAGAGATCCGAAGACACGAAGGTGTGTGTACCGCGGTTTTTTGTTGAAGAGACAAGCATATGGTATGTTGTCATCAATGGAAGAAGAAGGTAAGAGATTGAGGATGTGAGCAACTGTATTGAGCGCCTCTACCCAGAATGTTGGCGGGAGGTGAGCTTGAGCTAGGAGGGTTTGAATGCCATTGGTGATTGTTCGGATCATGCGCTTCGAACGACCATTTTGAGGTGAGGTATGTGGGCAGGAAAATCTGAATTTTATGCCTTCTTTATTGAAAAATTCATGGAAGAGGCTGTTGTTGTACTCACCCCCCATTGTCACATTGAAGAGCTTTGATTTTGGTTTTGAATTAGTTCTGAACATATGTGTAGAACTGGAGGAATTTAGTGTAGGTTTCACTTTTCTTGCGGAGGGGATAGACCCACAAATAGTGTGTATGTTGATTTAAAAACAGGATGTAGTATCGAATGCCAGAAAGGCTTTGAATAGGTGCAGTCCATAAATCTGAATGGATAATGTCAAAAGGAGTTGAGACATTAGTAGTAGATTTGATAAAAGGAAGTTTTATGTGCTTGCCAAGTTGGCAAGCATTACAAGAAGAAGAAAATTTTTTATTACAATGCAAAAGAGAGGATGAAATCAAAGTTTTAAGTGTGTTGTTGCTTGGATGTGCCAGTCGCCGATGCCAGATGTCTGTGCTCTCAGTCATTAACACCGAAGGCTGACTTGCAACATTATTTGAGGAAGAAAAAACTGGGTAGAGGTCTCATGTGCTATCACTGCGGAGTAGAGTCTTCTTCGTATGAAGATCCTTAATTGAAAAACCAAAATGATCAAACTCTATAGAACATGTATTATCTCTTGTGAACTTTCTAACATATATGAGATTTTTTATGATTGTAGGGGTGACTAAGACATTTTTAAGTGAGAAGGGTCGTGGATTGTTAGCAAGCTCTAGGGAATCGGAAGCAGCAACATGAATGCAACTTCCATTCTCCTACGATGACTGCTTTTCCAATGCAGTTATTAAAATTAGACGTAGAAGCCATACATGTTCCATTCGAGAGATGTGTAGTGGCTCCAGAGTCCATGTACCAGTCTGAATCGTGGGGTTCATGGAGAGTCATTGTGTTGAACGCCTGGGCCATGTCAAGTGTTGCGTGTGTGTGTTGCGTATTCGTTGCTGGCGGAGGACCTAATAGACCTTGTTGCTGAGGTGGCTGAGGCATTTGCATTTGTGGAAACTGCCAGGGATTGCCCCACATTTGATATGGATTCGGCCAGAAGGGATTCTTCCAGGTAGGGAAAGGCGTAGGTGGATATGAGGGCCTAGAACTGTTGTTCCTACCTCTGTCTCTTCCTCTGTTGGAGCCACGATCTGTTCCTCTGTTATTATACTGAGTTTCATGATCTTGTCTTATCGCAGGATGGTGTGTGGTGCTAGCAGCTAAGACAGTTGAAGAGGAGGCATGATCGTTGTATATCATGCTTGGTTTAACAGGGTGTTTGAGGCGGTCTTTCTCATCTTAGAGCATGTCGGCAGCATCGTTAAAGGTTGGAAATGGCTGTTTATGTTTGATTACGTTGATGATGTTGTCGAACTTGGCATTGAGGCCATTGAGAACATACATAACTAACGTTCTGTCTTGTACTGGTGTGTTGACATTGGCTAGTGCATCGACTATTTTCTTCATGTCACGACAGTAATCTGCAACCTTCATGTCACCTATCTCCTTTGTGCGGAGTTCATTGTCGAGTCTCAGAGCTCGAGCGTCTTTTTTGTTGCGGAACTTATGTTCCAATCGAAGCCAGATTTGTCTTGCCGAGGATCCAGTGACAAACGAGCTTTAAACCAGCTTAGGAGTGAGTATACCATACAACCACAATTTGACGATCCCGTCTCGTTTTTTGCCACGCGGTATCATTGTCATTGGTTGGAAGCAGAGTTCCATTGATGTGGCCTAACACTTCATAGCTAAGGCAGTGTGTTTGGAAGAGCTCACTCCAGGCATCATAGTTGCTTTCTTCGAGATCAAGGAGGATTGGAATATGGGACTTAATATTTGAGACACCATATGCTTTTTTGGAGGGGGAGGAGCTGCTGCAGCCATCAGAAGAAAAGAAGAGACGAGAAGGGAAGAAGAGACAGAGAGGTGAACGATGAAGAGTAGAGAAGAAACAAGGATCAGAAACCTAGAGGCTCTGATACCATGAAAGAAGGCTTAGAGTTGAATAATCCCTGTGAGGAGAGTCCTCTGTATTCATTCACTTATATACAAAAGATTACAGTTCCTTATTAGGAGGATAAGCCTTAAGACTAGTTCTTGTTACAACTTATTTACTGGAATTTAGGAGGAATATTTTCTATATTCTAATACACTTCAATGCTCATATAGTGAATGTCAAGTGCACTCTGCAGTGCCCACAAGAGGTTTTGAAATTCTGCAGTGAGCTTATCCACTACCGGCAAAAGGGCGTTTCTCGAATGGTGAAGTACCACGCCTTCATGATTGCGCATTACCCACACCACTCCACATAGTTTGTCATATCTTACTTAGGATATTCCGACACTGAGTTCCTTATCCGTTTCCAAAGGCTTATCCCATCTCGTCTGGAGATTCTGTACAGGGCGAGCGGAGAGTGATTTGCTTGCTCGGACCTAACAAGGAGCCATTCCTTAGACCACCTCCAATGAGAGTTCTTAAGATGGTCTCTTAAAAATATAAAAACAAAAAATAATGATAAGAAAAGAGAGAGAAAGAAACAAGTCTCTTAAATAAGAGATTTAAGATACTTGATCTTAATTCTTAAGAGACTCAAATACCACATGTCAACTACATGATTGGAGGTTTTTATTTTTTGAAAAGAAAATAAATAATAAACTAAATTTTAGTAAAAACATGTTAATATTTTATTATGAAGAACCTCTAATTAGTATCTCCAACAATGGAGATGCTCTTAGATTCCTCTAAAACCTTTGTTGGACCATTTTTTTTAAACGTTTGGATTTCCAAAAGGCCTAATAGGCCTACGAAAATATACTTGTTTTAATGAAAAAACATTGAAGTGTATATATTAAGACATGTTTATGTTATTGTTCAAAAGGCTGACATTATAAAATCAGTAAGTAAAGATGGAAATATCACACGCACGCCGCCGCGCCGAATCATAAACTAAGCCTTTTTCCTTATCAACCTCTGAAATTATGACTGTCGCAGAGTTATTTCCAAAGATCATCTTTCGGTCACTAAAATCCTTATCAAGGCCTCCACACATGCCTTCTAACTTGCAAGATTCTTGCCTTCTTCTCATTCGGATCTGTAACTGAGAGGTAATTCCTTAATACGTTCAGCACTTCTTCTTTCATCGGCTTCCCAGTATTAGGATCTAACCTAACATCATCAGCTGTAATGACTCCACAAAGCGGGTCATCTTTATCCAACTTCGTAGTTGTCTTCACTACCAACTCATTGGACCCTACCGTTGCATCATGATGCCGGTTTTGGGCAAGATACGGACACCACACCTTGTCATGAGTTAGACGTTGACAGTAATAACATCTCTTCATGATACATTCATACTCAAACGTGATGTTAACAACCTCACTCGTAGCCAATTGAAATTCCCGCGCATTCTTCAATGGTTTGTTAACATCGAGTATAACTTTGGCCCTGATAAAACCTTTACTTTGGGGTTTTAAGAGATCAAACGGCAATTCACTTACATGTCCAACAAAACCTGCAATCTCCATGATCACATCCATGTCATACCACTCAATGGGTATGTTTCTCATTCTTATCCAGATTGGTAACTTCTGTAAGTAGTCATCCTCCGGTTTCTCCACCCACTTCTCAAAAACCATTCCCCAATCCTCATAAGTCCACGCTCCCGTGCTGAGGACTGATTGCAAGTCAGTTTTGTGATCAAAAATAAATCGGAAGGGCTCATGGTTGAGAGCCACTCCCCTACAGCGGTCTTGAACTCTCCACATCCTTGACATGTAATGAATGAAATTAGACATCTTCTGACTGCTTGGATTCAGCAATCCACCCATTATAAAGCACCTTATTCTTTCAGAAATATTTGTCTTTGGGACACAGCTCAGTATCACTGGTTTCTCATTAAACATCAAAATTTTAGTAAAAAGGAAATGTTCCAAACAGGAAGAGCCAATATTTCAATACGACAGCTCCTAAAAACTTTGAGGCAAACCCTCTACCTCCTTAAGAGAGTTCTAAGCTCTTAAAAGAGATGTGTTTTGGATTCTGCTTTTTGTTTTGTATAACTATATAGTTTGATATACATAATTACTATACATTTATTGTTAGTAAGTATAAATTCATTCAAATAAAATTGAGTAACTTAAGAATGTAATAGGTTTTGCGATTTTTGTTGATGGTGCATTCAACTAGCCCAAACTGTTGGCAAAAATCTAAAATGAACAAAAATAACACAAATTTCGACTTGAATATTGTGCATTTAAAGTACATAATTTCTTGCATAGCTTAGTCATGGAATGAGCCAATTCCGCCGCGGTGATGAATCCATTGCCATCAGTGTCAAATATCCTAAACAGCCGGAGAAGCTGCTCCTCTGTGTAAGGAGTCGTCCTTTTCGTATCTGAAAGAAGCTCCGGAGAGACCAAAGCCACGAATTTAGGGAACTCAATAACTCCGTTGCTTTTAGTGTCGGCTTTATCCATTAATGTCTCTAATAGGTGAGGAGTTGGTTTAAGCTCGAGAGCTCGAAGAAGTGATCCGAGCTCGAGCTGAGTTAAGCTTCCGTCTTTGTTCCGATCAAATGACCGGAAAATCTCTCGGAGCTCATTGATTTGCTCTTCGTCTAGCTTCTTGGAGATTTTGTGACTCATTTGTTAATATGTTGCTTGATCTTCACGTTTTCTTGTATTTAACTTTGGTAATTCACAAATTTGGAAACTTCTTTGTGATTTGTTGTAGAGTTTGTAATAATTAGAAGATAAAAACAAAACTGTCACAAATTATTTTTCAGTTTCTTGAGAAATTAGATAAGATTCAACCCTAAAGGCAGAGGCTTGTTCTTTGGTTCTTCCATATTTGGTGGATCTTCCATTTTACGAGGGTTTTAACTTATACTTGTTTTATACCAAAAAAGAAACTTATAAGTTGGTTTATGAGGTGAATCAGAGTTTACATGACAAATCTCACAAGAAGCTAGGAATCAGTCTTAATATTTATGCCACTCATCTCTTGATTGCATCATCGCGTGTTATTGTTGAGATAGACATCCCATCACCCAAAGCAAAGCTTCTATCTCTATATGAAGGGAAATCAAATGCGTACCTATGCTTGTCCCTCGAATAGAGTTTGGAAAACATAATCATATGTATATGTATGAATTTTTTCACGATCCATGAGCAAAGCACATGTATCATATGAAAGCTGAAATATGAGTCTCAAAAACATGATTATATGAATTGCATTCCCACTATTGATCAAATGCATTTCCTATTACGCTATAAACTAGGACCAATGTCCAATTGAACTATCTTTAATGTTCTCTGAACATCCCTATCTGAGTATACTCTTTTTCAAAATTTGCCAAATAATCCATGGAATATACTCTTTTCAAAATTTGAGACATACCTCACAAAAAAATAGTCCAAATTTGAGAATATCTATGAATTTAGGAAAAACGATGAACTAGGAAAAATATTTGAAATGATCATGGTTTAAAACCAGTGAATATTCAATTAAGAGACGATTAATTATCTCATTATTATAACCATATTCACTAAAGATAAACTCACAACTTTTTCGGTTTTGTCTTAAGATTAAATCTAACTGTTAACAATTAGAAATAACTTGTCATATAATTTTCGGCTGGGAAGAGAATATTCAAACTCAGGCATGTAATTCTCGAATTGAAGAATCATAAGTCACCAAATCTAACTGGGAGTGTTGTGTTCAATCCATTATCCTTACTTCACCCACTCAGTAACTAATACAACTAAAGCACACTGAAATCGTTCAAAAAAAAAGCCAATTAATGTTTACAATTTTTTTACAAGAACAGTCAATTTAAAAGTATTTTTGTACGCTCCAGATAAACACCAACCCACTCAAACTGACCCGTATACAACTAGATGTCATTCATTGCTTTGTATCTAACTATAACTAGATGTCACTCACATAACTTTTGTGTTGTTTGTCGCAAAATCCATGTCTAGCTTTTGTTGATGTACCATACACATTATCTCTCATATGAGGGTTACGACTTCCAAATATAGAAATGATAAACTTTCCCTTACTCCTCACGCTCCCATTTATGCTCCCTCCTTATTGTCGGGAAAACAGAATTATCCCCAAACCTTAAAATTACTATTGTAAAATAGTAAACTTATATGTGACATAGGTAACATAATATCAACCCAAAGAAAAATATGTGACATAAGTATAAGATAATCCTGAACTTGTACATATTTAGATTTATAATATACTTAAATTTTCATATTTTGTTTTATCACACAATAAAATAAACTTTTCTATGAGCCGTAACATAAGTCATTATATACCTAACTAATGTTAAATGAGTGGAGTGCTTAGTCTTTCAACAGAAACCTGGCTTTGCTCAAAGTCTCTGGAAAGATTCATTTTGTTTCCCCTTTTTCTTTAAATTTTTATTTGTTAAAGGCATCGTTTACTTTAAAGACTTACGATACGAGTTAACAACTAATTTGTCCACTTTAGAAATCAATATATTATTTTAACAAAACGGAACAAAAATCCATATATCACTACAAGAAAACTGGTCATTTGTGATAGAAAAAAACATTATAGGAGAATCACAAATAGTCATTTGAGATAGCTTCGTGACGTCAACAAATACGTCGCTATTCGTTAATCGCACGTACAAATGCGTCGCAAGGGTATCGCAAGGCTTGTAACGGAAGAAAACATCGCAAAATATTCACCACAAACGCGAAGCAGAAAGTGCGAAGTATCAGCGAGGCCAAATCCTACAAGGTTACTGCGACGGATATGCAAGACCAATATTTGCGACAGTCTGCGACTTCATGTTTTGTGACGCTAATGTGACTCTCCATTTTGTGATGTTTATGTGAGGCGCTATGCAGAGCGTGTAATTGCGATGTTTATGCGACGTTTTTGTGAGGTGTTGTTTGCGACGTCTCTACGACGGAATATATATATATATATATATATATATATATATATATACTGATTAAAAAAACTTTTTTATCAAAATTAATAAAGAAAAATTCGAATAAATAAAAATAAAAATATTTTATAAAAAAATTTAAAAATGTAAAAATCATCTGATTGGTCCAAATTCACCAAGCCGGAATCTGCATCTTCAGCGTTTATCTCCGTCAATACATCAACTAACTTTGGGTCCTTGTTTGCCATGATAGACCACAATCGATTATATGTCGATATTTATTCTTCGCTTTAGCTAGCTCACTATTCGTTCGATCTAACTCATGCGACTCACGATCCACTATCTCTCTGAGATCATTAGGAGCTCCAGAAGATTGAAAGGATCCTTGCAGAGAAATACACTGCTCAATCCTCGATCCGAGTGAACCTGTTCCAAACAGTCTTACCTTTTTACGGGGAGCGATCTAACAAAAAATATATATTTAAAAGTTATTGTAATTAATATAAATTAAAAATAAAAGAAAGAATTTAAATATTCTTACTTCTCCGTATATTTGGTTCTTTTGTGGAGTAGATAATCCACCGGATACAGAGCTCTCATCACCGCAATCTTGAGTTAGTTCTTACAACTTTGCAATAACCTCATTGTAGATCTTCTCCGATTTTTTGTCCACAAAAACTCCATCCTTGTTTTGTTTGGTCAGGTGAAGAGTGTTAAGAATATCAGGATGAGTATCCCCTTATTCCTCTTGCTGAAAATATTGAAAAACATAGATTATTAGAATAAAATGTTATGTGATATATTTAAATATTTTCAATAAATTGAATATAAAATACTTACTTGTTTGCGGGTTTGGCCTTTAAACGAAATTTGTCTCGCGCAATGTTTGTGTGGACCACTACCACTAGGATCAAACAATCGAGCCGCCCGACAACTAGTGCTCTTCTTATGCGATTGCAAATATTCCCAATAACGAATAAGACCTTCCCATACCGAGTCTTTGAACCATTGGGCATTATTTCGTTGTCTTTCTTCTTCCATTTATCCTTCTAACATCCTACTTGATTGGCCATCCATATCCTCAAAACCGCCTCAAACTCTTTGCAGAGTAGCGTGTAATGGAAAACTCCCAGTGAAAACGTTACTATAAAAAGTGATTAAGTTACTATAATAAACCTTAGATAAAAAAATATAATAATAAAATATAATAAACAAAAAAAATTTACCGCAAAAGTTCTGAACCATATATCGATGATGTGGATTGGAGTCTAGGTAAAATTAGCGTTCATTTTTTGAAAATCCCCTTCAAAAATTTCCCGAGTTTTTGTCGCAAATATCTTGTCGTCATCAAACCTACATGTTTTAAATCAACTAAAAATTTGAAAATTAATAATAATAAATTTAGAAATTAATTTAACATTTTAAAAACATACCAAAATGTTCTCGGCAGACAGTTTGGATGGAGATTAGGAAGATAATTATGAACGAGATCAGAAAGAATATACTCGATAGTCATCTCGACAGCAGTTTCCGACGTCAAGGGCTGGTAAACACTGTGAGGTGCATGAGCAGTATCTCCTACTGTAGAAAAGCATGGTTGAGTGCTGAAACTAGCACCCTGCGCCAGAGGAACATATCTCGAACCAGTTGTAGGAGTCGGTGGATGAGTTGCACCGATCTGAGAAAGATATCGTGTATAAAGGTTATGACCTCCATACATGTGAAATAATAAAAATTTCAAATATGAGTACAAAAACTTAAAATCATTTTATAAACAAAATCATTAAAAGGATATAACATAAAATAATTTTTGAAATCATTAAAATTATTTTGTTAATTATTAAAAATATTTTCATAAAACCTAAAAAACATTTTCAAAATAATTTTATAAACAAAAATATTTTATAATTAAAAATTATTAATTCAATTTATAATTAACAAAAACGTTATTAAATTACACAATTAAGGTTTATATTCAATAAATTCTATAAATAACCATAAAACAATTTTTAAAAATACAAAACGCTTTATTAATGTTTTTTACAAAATGTTCATAACATTTTGTAAAAACATTTAATACGTTTTACAAAAAAATTTCTAAATATCGGAAATCAAAAAAATATATAAATTCAAAAAATGTTTTGTTAAAACCTAAAAATATTTTTAAAAATCTAGATTCAAAATCTAAAATCTAGACTTAAAATATAAGATCCAAAACTTAAAATCTTACAAATTCAATCTTAAATCTACATTCCAAGCCAAATATTGAAGAAAAATCACTTACATTGAGAGGAGGAGTAGCTCAACGGTGGTGAGAAGAGGTCGCTGGTGGTGACCACGGCTGATAGGAGCCTCGGTGGTGAGGTCTCGGATATGAATTCAACGGGTCGACCTTGGTGAGTCCAAACCAATGAATACTAGGTTTTGGCAAAATTTCGTGAATGAGAACCACAAAGGAAGGTGATTATTCCTCTGATAATCTCGGATCCGTCAAGTTTGGAATCCTCAAAGCTTGACTCGTCTCTCGTTCTAGAATCCTCAAAAGAAAGAGAAGGCAGCTAAGTATTCTAACAAAGAGAATTTCATAGTGTTTATACGTATTTCAAGTCTTCAAAAATACAAAGGAAGGCTTGAGCTTATATAGGCTAAATGCTACAACGGTAAAATGCTTAAAATAGGAAGGAAATATCACATAATTAAGTCTCCAACGGACAAGTGATGAGGGCCATCGATCTTAGAGTTGTTGGAGAGGATTTGGTGATCGACGGATATGAAAAGTCTTCAATGGGGAGGATTCGCCTAATCCTGTGCGTTCTGGAGCATGGGAAGACTCTCCTGGATGCTTCTGAATGTCTTAGAGTGTCTCCTGGTCGTCAAACATAAGTCTGAAAGCTCTTAAGGGAAGTGGCTCCCAGACTTTCCTTAAACAGATTCGTTTCAGACCTTCTTCTTGTAAAGCGGGTATATGGAGGATCCGTTGAGATTTTGATGTGTTCTTGGTCATTTTGGATCACTGAAAGGCCCAAGAATAATCTCCAAGTGGTCCGGAGTGAAGGCCGCTCCTGAGCTGGGCTATGGTTCTTGAAAGTTGACGTTGTCGCGCATAAGGCCTTAGTGCAGAAGGTCCAACTTGTAAAATTCATAACTTTCGGCTCCAAGCTTCGACTGGGCTGATTGAACCTCGAATAGTTAGATAATTGAGTCAGAAATCCATAGAAATAAACGCCATATTCTAATTCTCTTGGTAGCATCTTCAGCCCCTTGATAAGTGAGCGTATGTCTTCCTGATCCTCTAGGGAATGTTGCTGGCGTGAACTCCTTGCTTGCTGCTCCGGGTCTTGAGTGCTAGGTGAGTCATTGAGTTTAGAAAGCTGAAACATTTCTAATAAGCTTTTCTCCACTTTGTCTTTGACATGTTTCCCAAGGAAGGCCGTCTTCCGTTTATCTTTGGTGTATTTAGCTCAAAACTCGACAACCGAGTCTAAACCTTGTCATGCAGTCGATGTTCTTAGGATCCTACCATCGAGGATCCTATTAACGGTGGAGCTAGGCGGTGGTTGAGAGGTGGAGCTTGCAGAAAAGAGGAGAGAAAAAAGGAGATATGGGATGAGAGAAGAGAGAAAAACTTGAAGAAAAAATGAAGAGATGAGATGCATTAGACCAGCTCATACAATATGGACAAGAAACCTTCTATGTGTCGTCCATCTAGATAACATTTCATACGCTGGAAATCACTTATCGTCCAGAATAAAATTGCATGCATCTTAAAATTTTGCTGCTGCGAGTAGTCGAATGTGTGAATACCTCTATACCATAAATGTTTCAGCTCATGAATCAGAGGTTGCAAGAACCCATCAAGGGAATGTCTAGGACCTAGCACTAGTATAATTATAAACAAAATTTTGCTTCGCATGCACATATCCGGTGGAAGATTGTATGGCGTCAATAAGACATGCCATAGAGAATATTGTCTCCCAGACAAACCAAATGGTATAAATCCATGAGTGCATAAACCTAGATAAACATTCCTAGACTCTTTAGTAAAGTGAGAATATACCGTTTGAAAATGTTTTCAAGCCTTTCAATCTGACGGATTTGTGACCTCGCCATCATTTACTATATGTTTTGCATGTCATCTCATTACCGAAGATGTCCTTTCTAATGAAGATAATTGTTTTATTCTATCAGTGATTGGCAAGTACCACATACGTGTGTATGGGACACGCATCCTTCCACATGTTGCTCGGTATCTTGGCTTCCCACAAAATCGAGATTCCTGCAACTTGTTATCCTTTTTCAAGAAAATCATGCAATTGTCAATGGAAACATCAATCATTTCTGATGGTAATCCAAGATCCGCAACTACCTTCTGCATTTCATAATAACTCCCAACAATATTATTATCTTCTCACAAATACTCTTTAAGCACATCAGCAAATTGATTCATTCTTCTTTCACTTACAATTCTTTCACTTTTAATAGACATCAACCAAGATGCTAATGACAATTTTTATAGACCTTCTCTACATCACTCATAGATAGATTGATTTGGAGCATCTAATATATCATAAAATTGTTTTTCTTCGGCGTTAGGTTCTTCAATAGTATTTTCAGCAACATGAATGTTACCATGATATGCATTTGTAACCATATCATGATGTATATTTCCTTGTAGATGTTCATAGTTTTCAAACATATTTCCGCAATAATTATAATTAACATTATCATGACTAGGTTGATCATCAACACGAGCACCAATATTACTACTTCCAGCACCCAAATTGTACCCTTCCCCATATCAAAACCAAACATAATAGTTAGGAGTAAATCTTCTATTATATACATGTCTTTTCACTATATCGATATTTAAATATTTCTTGTTCCCACACTTTATATATGGACAAAAGATGTTACCGTTATTCAGAATAAATGGGTTATTACCCGCCTGATTTATGAATGCTCGCAACCCATCTCGAAACTCTTTTTTCACTTCTCCAGTCTTCATATCTCTTCGATTATACATCCATCGTCGTAATGCAAACACTTCATGTTCCTACGTCATTTACTTTTCTTTCAAAAAACTTTTTTTTTAGAAAATTTTTATTTCTAAAATTTTCTTTTTGGTAATTTTTTTCCCTCACTAGTTTCTCTCTTTTACTACTTGTGATTTGGTGTGAAGATACAATCATGGAGACCTATTTATATGGAAATAAAGTAATTTTTTTATGGAATTGTGATGTTATATGGGCACATCGCAATACCATCGCAACGATGTCGCAAGATTGCAATAGATAAAGCATATTGCAAGGACATAACAAATTTGCTACGTTGTTGCGAGATTTTACCGTGCGTCGTAAAAGTGTTGCAAAAGCATTGCACAACTCCCGCAAAGTGGCGACGCTGGTATTTTGTCGCATCTTTGCGACACTTTTACAATGCGGAAATATTCATCACAAGAGCATTGCAAATCTGAAGCAATCTTGTGATGGCCATATAGCATCACAATTTTCCATTGCAAATAACTAGTTTTCTTGTAGTGTATTATAGTTTCAAAGACATAATGTTAAAATATAAAAAAATCAAATTATTATGGTTACAATAAAAATTAAGACAGCTACAATAATCCATTAGTCTTAAACTGGATTAAGAGTCATTATAAGGCTTAACTTGATGTTTTGTGAGCCATGTTAGATCAATATGCTTTAACTAGTATCAAATTTTGTTTGAATCTGATATCGAATTCGAAAGATAATACGCATATAATATAGAGAAAATCTCATAAATAACTTCTCATAGTTAAAATCACTAATAACTTAAACATCAAATAGTTTTTACTCTTATTCTTTTATCGGACTATGGATTATCATATCGCATTGTTGATATGTACCGGCTCACTAATGGAGAAATTAATTTCATTATTCACATTTGTGAGCTCAAATACTTACATAAATCTCATCGTCATGAATTTATTCATTTATTTTATTTAACTGAGCCACTAATGTCATCAACATTTATTTATTTTACTGGTAATCCTTTTCCGTCATTCAGAATTTAGTTTTGATTATATCCTAATTTGTTATGTGAGGAATAATGATCTTAGAATAATATTTTTAAACACCAATAAAGTATATATGCATATGTTATAATAGGAAATAATTTTGAATTAGAAAACTAAGCTATAATATGTTCTTTTGGGTAGTAATCCCGTACATGTAGAAGCATAAACAAATAATTGTCTTTGATAATATAGTGTTATACAAAAGTTGTTGAACAACAAATAACATTTTTCGTGGATCAACAAAATCCAATAAAATAAAATTTCAGATACATGAACCATTAGTTGGTAATGTTATTTAAAAGTGGTTTAAGAGAAAAGAATTTTAAGATGGTAAATATTATGTTTAAACTATCATTTACGATATCAATTTTTAAAAACAATTACTAATATAAAATTGACACACATAAGAATTACTAAAAATTAATATATTTTATTATGCATGTACTTGTTAATTATATCATCAAATATATATGTATTAACAAGGTTGTAATTATTGTTTAAATTTTTCACTACATTCATATTATTTTCTGTCAACTTTACTCATTTACTATAAAGAGATGAAAATTAATCTAGATACATAATTTGTAAAGGAAAGATCTTTAGAAAGTTTCCCAACATTATAGGTTAAAAATCAGTTTTGTAATTTAACGGTTTTAGGGATTATAGACAAGGAGAAATAGTTGAACACAAACCAAAGACGAGTAAATTTTTCTATATAGGATAGAAACCATGCCACTTATCTGATTCTTGAATCATCTTCATATCTTACGTTTACTTATAAGATATGAAAACAATATCTTGAATTTATTTTTGTAATTGGAAAACCTTTATAGTGAATTTGCATGTCAATCTGTTAAAGTAGTGTAGATCATAATCAATTTGGGGAAAATATGATATCTTTGGCAAAGCTTTTTGTTTAGACAATAATTATGCTTTGTTTTCATAAGTTGTTTTTCTTTAAAACTTTTATGTCTTTTAATAATCTGAGAAAAGATTTGATGTGAAATAAAGTTAAGCTACTAAACAGTTATGCGGGAAAAAGAGAGGTTTACGTCTCATGATGTAGACAGATTAATCTAATCAAAGAATAATGTTTGGAAAAGATATTCTCAATTACTTAAAATATTATTAATTGGATACTAAATTCAAAATGCAGATATATAATTATATAATTAGTATTAAAAGAAATTAATATTCCACCTGAAAAGAGCCACCATTCGATGGGAACAAAATCTTTTTGTTGAATGTACTATAAAGGTTGAAAATTCAATGAACATTACCAGAATGTTTATTTTTGTTTGTGAGGTATGATCAACCAAAGAATGAAATCATTTATTTTATTTTGAATGAGACATTACCTAACAATCATTTTTTTGGAAGAAATAATATATATATATATATATATTCACATACATATCATCGTAGTTATGGTTGAAGTTGTAATCTTAGACTTGTTACTATCAGAGTTGAAAATTAATGTTGCCTTTAATTTACCCTTTCCATAAGAAATTACAGTTCTTATAATTCTATACTTAATATTTTGAAGAAGAAAAAAAGTTGATAGAAAATAAGAGTGGATTTTCAAAACCCACTAATTGTCTTTAAAAATATACACAATAATATTTATATAATAATTTTTGGAAAAGAAATATAAAAGTTTTTGTAAGTACCAATCATACTTTTGATCACTTCTAGGATAGTCTACTCTATTGGTTTATAACTCAATTTTTCAAAGATAGATGATATGATTGTGGATGACACAACATCTGCAGCACCTGAAGTAGAGGGTCGGATTACACGTTCCAGAGCTAAGGAGATGGCCAAGGAAGCTCATTCCCTCATTGCCGAAGGAGTTGACGAGCTAGCAGCTGCACAAGTCTTCAACATCTCCATCTTGAAGACTTCTCCTGGTAATGATAACTAGGTAACTTAGGTGAGGAAGTATGTACTCTTTTTCCCATAGAGAGTTTTGTCCCAATTGGGTTTTCTCTCATGGTTTTTAATGAGGCAGATGGAATCACTACGGCGAGTTACTTAGGAGTCTTACCATTAGGAGAATAATGTACAAACCAATCTGGTTTTGTACTTAGTAGATTTTGAGGTGCACCAATTAGTGGGACACTTCGTTGTTTTTATTTAAACGCTTCGTTGTTTTATTTAAGTTTCAAACTACTTGTTGTTTTTCGGTTTAAAAACTACATGCTGTTCTGTTTTAGGGTTGTATTTAAACCCCAGAACTTGCTGTAAATTTCTTAGAGTATTATCATTGAAAAAGACTTCTTATTGAGTTTTCCATGCTCTCAAGCCACGGTTCTGGAAATCCTAGAGCCTGAATCTCCCATCACGTTGTGAGCCAAGAGATTCTTCACCTAATTCATCTAATCACAGAAATCTATCCATTTAATCACTTCAATTTGTCACCCCATCAATTCACGCGAATCAGCAGCCATATCCATCTCATCAGATCACGTCCTCATCTTATTCCTAATCCATTCTGCCATATCAATCCATCAGTTCTATTGTCACACAGAGATTTTGCCGTCATATCTTGGAAACGCCTCGGTGAAATCTGCTCAAAACTTAGCACCACGTTCCTCATACTCCAATCTATCTGCTGCTCAAGTTTCATTTGATTCCGAGTACTCTACCCCTGATTTTCAGAGTTCTTTCCTAGGGAGAATCACATCAAGTGGTATCAGAGCCAACTCTGTGCCAAGGCTAAGAAAATCTCTAACCCTAATCTCTCTTTCTCTTGTTATTTTTGTTCTCATTCATTGTTAGGGTTTAGATTCGTTTTCCTGATTGAATTAGGATTAGGTTTCGTTTCCTGATTGAATTAGGATTAGTTTTGAGTTTCCCTATTAAAATTAGGATTAGTTTCTGTTTTCCTATTAGAATTAGGATTAGGTTTTGAGTTTTCCTATTAGAATTAGGATTAGGTTTTGAGTTTTCCTATTAGAATTAGGATTAGTTTCTGTTTTCCTATTAGAATTAGGATTAGGTTTATTGTTTTCCTGTTAGAATTAGGATTAGTTTAGGAATCCTATTCCTATTAGGATTAGGATTTTCATTTTTTTAAGGCTTTTATTTTCTTTCTTTTGTCTAAGAACTAGTTATTGTGAGCTGTTTTGACTTTCTTTCAGGTACAATGTAGCTTTCAGCTGAAGCTATGGAAGCTCTAAGCAAAGTCATGGCTCAGCAAATCAAAGAAGCCAATCAAGCAATAGCTTCTCAACTCATTCAACAATTAGAGCAGCTTGATAGCAAATTTGAGAATAGATTCAAAGAGCTAAAGAATGAGCATAGTGCTACAGACCCAGAATCGTCAGAGCCCCCTAGTCCTAATGAAGCAATCAGGATTGCTAAAGGAAAGGCACATGTGGGTTCTTCTTCTAGACTGCAGAGAGTTCAGAAAGTGAGGTAGAGGATGATTTGGAGGAGGAAGAAGCAGCTGCAGCAGTTGGAGAGTTACTTGTTGCACGCAGAGCATTGAGCATTCAGGTTCATCCAGATGATAAGGAACAGCGTGAGAATCTCTTCCACACCAGATGTGTAGTTGAGAATAAGGTTTGCACCTTGATTGTGGATGGAGGCAGCTGCACCAATGCCGCCAGTGAGGAGATGGTGAAGAAGCTTAATCTTAAGACTACTTCACATCCTAAACCGTATCAGCTGCAGTGGTTTGACAACAAGGGAGCTATAACCGTTTCTCAGCAAGTACTTATCAAGTTGGCGATTGGGAAGTATGAAGATGAGTTGCTGTGTGATGTTGTGCCAATGAGGTCTAGTCACGTTCTGTTGGGCAGACCATGGCAGTATGATAGGCATGTGATGCATGATGGGTACACAAACAAGCAGGTGTTTGAGTACAAGGGACGAAAAATCACTCTTCTTCCACTTACACCAGCTGAAATCTACAAGGATCAGATGCATATGAACAGAAAGGAGAAGGAGAAAGTGTCAAATGCATTGTACATCAATCACAGTGAGTTTAACAAGCTGTTTGATCCAGAAATGACTACTTTTATGTTTGTGTACAAGGAGACATTGGCGTGTACTAAACCTTCACAGGAGCTTCCACATGAGATGATTCAGATCATAGAGGAGTATGAGGACGTTTTTACTAAAGAGATACCACCGAGATTGCCTCCAATTCGTGGAATTGAGCATCAGATTGATTTGGTGCCTGGTTCTGTGTTGCCAAACAAACCAGCTTACATAACTAATCCAGTTGAGACTAAAGAGCTTCAGAAGCAAGTAGAGGAGCTGATGCATAAGGGACATATCAGAGAGAGTTTAAGTCCATGTGTTGTGCCTGTGTTGCTAGTTCCAAAGAAAGATGGAACATGGAGGATATGTGTAGATTGCAGAGCCATTAACAACATCACAGTGAAGTATAGGCTTCCAATTCCACGCCTAGATGACATGTTGGATGAGCTGTGTGGGTCTACAATCTTCTCCAAGATTGATTTGAAGAGTGGTTATCATCAAATCAGAATGAAAGAAGTAGATGGGTGGAAGACTGCATTCAAGACCAAGCAAGGGTTATATGAGTGGCTGGTTATGCCATTTGGTCTCACCAATGCTCCCAGCACGTTTATGCGTCTGATGAATCACACTTTGAGACCTTTCATAGGTGTTTTTGTTGTTGTCTATTTTGATGATATACTCATCTACAGCAAAGGTTTGGGAGAGCATTTAGAGCATATCCGCAGGGTTCTAGATGTTCTTCGCTCTCAATCTCTCTTTGCTAATTATTCTAAATGCTTATTCTGTTCTAGTGAGGTTGTCTTTTTAGGCTTTGTTGTTAGTGCAGATGGAGTTAGAGTAGATGATGAGAAGATCAAAGCAATCAGAGATTGGCCAACACCTAAAAACGTTGGAGAAGTCAGGAGCTTTCATGGATTAGCTGGCTTCTACAGGAGATTTGTCAAGGACTTCAGCACCATTGCAGCACCACTAACAGAAGTCATTAAGAAGGAAGTTGGATACAGATGGGAAACAACTCAAGAAAAGGCGTTTTCAGCCTTGAAAGAGAAGCTTATCAATTCTCCAATCTTAGTACTTTCTGATTTTATGAAAACGTTTGAGATTGTTTATGGCTTTAATCCACAGTCCCCTCTAGAGTTGATTTCTTTGCTTTTGAGTGTGAAATGTAGTGCAGATGGAAAAGCAAAGGCTGAACAAGTCAGGAGAATTCACGCCAAAGCCAAGAAGAACATAGAGAAGAAGATAGAGCAGTACAAGAAGCACGCCAACAAAGGAAAAAATGAGCTGATATTTGAACAAGGAGATTTGGTCTGGATTCATCTCAGGAAAGACCGATTTCCAGAAGAGAGGAAGAGCAAGCTACTGCCACGAGTTGATGGTCCATTTGAAGTCATCCAGAGAATCAACAACAATGCTTACAAGATCGATCTCCAAGGTAAGTATAACATATCAAATTCGTTCAATGTTTCTGATTCTCTCTCTTTTCCTTGCAGATACAGATTTGAGGACAAATCCTTTTCAAGAGGGAGAAGATGATATGATCGTGGATGACACAACATCTGCAGCACCTGAAGTAGAGGGTCGGATTACACGTTCCAGAGCTAAGGAGATGGCCAAGGAAGCTCATTCCCTCATTGCCGAAGGAGTTGACGAGCTAGCAGCTGCACAAGTCTTCAACATCTCCATCTTGAAGACTTCTCCTGGTAATGATAACTAGGTAACTTAGGTGAGGAAGTATGTACTCTTTTTCCCATAGAGAGTTTTGTCCCAATTGGGTTTTCTCTCATGGTTTTTAATGAGGCAGATGGAATCACTACGGCGAGTTACTTAGGAGTCTTACCATTAGGAGAATAATGTACAAACCAATCTGGTTTTGTACTTAGTAGATTTTGAGGTGCACCAATTAGTGTGACGCTTCGTTGTTTTTATTTAAACGCTCTCTCTCTCTC
>JAKUCM010007551.1:0-36821 GCA_023374145.1 Lepidium sativum | reverse complement strand
AAAGGCCCTTAACCGTGTTTAATGGCAGGTATTTATCCCCCAAGAAAGAAGAGGAGAAACCATCTGAGTAAAACCGAAAGCGAGAAAAGGTGTTTATCCAAAGCTGCTTGCTGCATTTGTTTTTGGGAAATACTGAATCCATCCCTTTGCTTATTATTTTTGTTTGGATCGTGCTTTGTACTGTGTCCCCTAAGCCATGGTTGGGTCGTTCTTTAACATCATGTATCTTTTTGGTTTTATAAGTAACCGCTCGTAATAAAATTTGGGACCAGTCATCAGTTCACATTGTGTTAGTTTTGTAACTGTAACACAATTGCCAACTGTTGAACTAGACAGGTCTAAAGTTGCTTCGAGATATTCTGCTGTTTGAGTATGGATCTTTCTCGAAGCACAAGAGATGAGTTAAACACAAACACGTATGCAAATGCAAAACTCTTCATCTTTCGACCATATTAATAATATCTCGTACTCATCAAAATCTAGTTCCCACTACCTCCAGAGACAATGTCGTACTGATCTTTTTTGGTTTGTTTATTTTCAAAGCTTGGTAAGGTCCAGCGTCAAGCTCATTCTGCATCAATCAATGTTTTGCTTGGGGCCATTTTACTTACAAGAAATAAAACCTCTAATCAGATCCAGGATTCTGATTTTCAAGTCCTCTCAGAATTTGAAAACCATTTGCTCTGTGTATCCGAGATCCTTGGAGTATTCCCTTGACCTGCAATGAACACAAGCCAATGAGACATTAGACATCAACAGCTCCACACCTTAGCTGACTGATTGATTCATTGCCTCCCAAAAATTACAGTGACTCTAAATCTACGGATACTATGATTTCTTTCAACTTCTTACAATCATATTACCAAAAGTGTGGAAATAACAGACTATGTTACTAAGAGCCAAGTATCTTATAGTTTTTTAGAACACATCATGACTAAAGGTCCCTGTTTCAGCTCACTGACGTTTTTGTATATGCTGCTAAGTACATTTGAACTAACAGCCATCAGAGATATCCAACATGGGTATAGATACTCTTGGCACAAAGGTTTTAAAGTTATTTGATTGCCAAAAAAAAATGTTGATGAATTGGTACAAACCTCTCCTTGTGACCAGTCTGGAGCTTTGCCTCCAGATATATGTTCCATCATCCCAGGAGGACCACATACCTGATTTATTGGTATAGCATTACTACATAACAATATATAATTTAAATTCTATCCATAATATATTTGTCATTAAAACAAATCCGTAACAGTAAATGGTAAACTGAGATAAAACATCCACATTCCCCAAAACAAGAAAAATTAATAGTAAGAAGTTGTAGAAACACAATCTTTCGCATAAAAAAACCCATAGTTCTGAATATTGTAAGGTAACTTACAAGAATAAGAGTATCGTCTGCAGGCAAAGGTAAGCCTTTCAGAGACATATCCTTTGAAATGTAACCTACTCCTCCTTTCCAATTTTTAGTAGGATTGTCAACAGTGTAGAATACCTGTCGATTTTCAACAAGTCTTTTTAAGAGAAGTGTTCAGGCTAAGTAACCAGTCAATTTATCAATCCAAGGGGACTCTACCCTCAAATTTGGGTGGTTAGACTGAAGTACATCAAGCTTCTGCTTCAGAAGTATATCATCTGGAGAAACATTGGCGTAAATCAATGATACCTGTGCATAAAAAGAAATTGTAAATTCACCTATTTGGACCTTCTTCTTTCTGAAAGATCTCAGCTGCCTTTGAAATGAAATGTAGAGGATGGTAACAATTTCACGGTCTGGTAAAGAAACCAGCACTAGAACGAAGGCACTCAAAATTAGTATGTATAGACTACATACTTCAATATTGCGTATAAAAGATCATATGTGGGAAACAATAAGATAACAATAGACAGTAACCTGCGTGTTGTCCTCGGGATTCTTCAAAATGGCATCAATCACCTGAAGCATTGGAGTAATCCCACTTCCACCAGCAATCTTCAATAAAGTAAGAACAGTAGCCCATCAAAAACTACAGGTCAGAATTTATTTTAATTACATTGACTTGTAAGCATAACATACAAAATAACAAGTCAGAATATCATTTTACTAAGCGGAAAAGTTGAAAAGCCACCTCAGGAAATAGACTATATTTCAAGGGACAGGCATATTAACAGATGAGAGCAAATGAGGTGATTCATACGCTGAGATAAAAAAGGTGATTCATACGCTGAGATAAGAAATAAACTACTAGTCCAGTCCATATTTTCAATGTTCCTCTTTCATGTAAACAAAACAGATTCTATGTACGAAAGGAAGAAACCTTCAGCAGAATTTGTTGTTAAAAGGGAGAACAGATATACCATGCCAATATGTTTCTTCATATTGGGTGAATATTTGAACTTTTCAATAGGTCTACAAAAAATAAAGGTAAAAATAGTTAAAAAGCATATAGAGTAAAGAACTATCACCAACCAGTAGATATAGAAGGCTAATAGTCAAGAAAGTATACCCTTTTACTTCCAATACATCCCCCGGTTTTAAGCTGGCAAAATGCTGACTCATTTTTCCATCTGGATATACCTTAAATAAGCAGTTAACAACATCATAATATATTCAAAACACATCGAGCGTGCAATCAGAACACAGCCACTTATTTGCATGAAATAAGAAGCAGAAGCAGAGACGCACGTGGACGCTCATACCTTAATCAGTAAATCGAAATAGCCCTTAGCATCTGGGTCTGATATAGGAGTGTAACTGAGATTAATTCACAAAAATAAGGTCAAATAATGTCAAAAAAAGACTCACAGACATAAGTACAGGCATTAAGTAGCTAACACGGCAATGCTTGCTTAAACTTATGCAAAGCTAGTGAGAAGTTTTCAGCTGAACTTACGGTCTTATGACATATTTCGTTTTTCCTTCAGCATTATAGCCTAGAGGAGCCCTATACAAAGAAATAGGAAACAGGTAAGATATACCACTCTAGTTGAGAAAAGTTTCTCAAGTCGTTCCAATAAATTTTTTTTACTGTAAAGTGAAATTAATGTGACCACAGCATACCTTGTCAGGAGACAAGAAGCAACATGTAGACCCAACTCGGCTGAGGGGTCAAATGAAAACCTAGATTAGCCAAAAACAAGAAGGCCACAATTTATCGCCAATATACATACATATGTTATCATTTGAAGATATAGACTTAAATTCAGGAATATCACGGAAATAAAAAGCTATATGAGCTTAAGAAGCTTTCAGAAAGAGTAAGAAACAACTGCCCTAAAAGTTATATCATACCAGTTACATATTAAAATAAGTCACAAAGCCAGACCTCGTGATCACCATGTTACAAGATTATGGAAAACAAAAGTTTCAGAAATCCATAGCCAATGTGTATCTTTAAAAGAAAACATAGCTAAATCAATTGAATACCTGAACAACTGGGTGTTGTGGCTAACTCTAGCCGTGTCTTGAAGCTTAAACTCGAGCCATTTATCAGGGTTTAGAGCTGAAACAAGATAAAAAAATACAACAAGTATCGAGTAAAGTGTGAAAGGTACGTACTAATGACAACAAAATCTCTACACTCTCCTCCGACAGATACCAACAAGGGGAACTTTTTGTTGTCTTACACATCTCACTAGGAAAGAGCCCGAGAAATTTGAAAAAAAAAAGAAACATAAAAATCTGATCACAGTAGTAGGCTATAACGTCTCAGAGCTATCAAAGGAATATTACGGCAAAACGCAATTAAAGAATAAAACAGCGCACCAGTTTTTGGTCCAGTCTCTTCCTTCGTTTGATCCAGATAAACCTGACATCACAATGTACAAGGTCATCTAATTGAGAAGAAAGGCCTTAATACGCTATTGTGAAGATCCATATGTTTCCTATTGTTCGTCTAACCTCGTTTGATAGAACGTAAAATACAATGAAGCATACATTGGATAAAATGTAAGATAAAGGAATCAAACTAGCTCGGCATCATAATTAATGGAATCTGAGATGATAAAAGACGATAGGAAAAAATGTCAGAAAGTGAACATATTGATAGTTACCAGATTGTTCCCGGAAGTCAAGTAGTAATAAGAGAATCCGCCGGAAAGTGCTGCGATTGCGCCGGCAGAGAATCGGGAAGTGCCGAAACCAGATTTGCTCTGAGATCCAAATGCGAAGGGAAATGTAATCGGAGCTGACTTGGCCAGTCGCCGGAAGAAGGAGGTAGCCATAATGGGTTTAGATCTCGCTCAGAGAAGAACAAATGGTTTGGAGGAAGAGAGGGTTTTAGAATCTGGGAATAGAGAGCGAATACTTACCTACGGGGATGTGTACGTAAGAACAGTGGAATTCTCAAAACGAAAGGAGAAACCAATATTTTGGTAAAACTGACTTCTCTAATGGAATTCGATTTGAGACAATCAGGTCAAAGATCACATCGTTGTAGTAAAGTAACTACATTAGACCACAACTACAAGCCTACAATAAAGAACAATGTACCAAATTTATTGAGGTAAATCTTGCATACATATTATTGTTTAAAAGAAGTATCAGAGCAATCTCAAACGTTTGGCTAATATTATGTATCAAAATGTTATCTTCATAGCTATAAACTTGAGAGGGAGGCACCGGCTTGTTGTTTTGAGTGAGCATTGTGAGAACCTTGATCTACCCATGTTGAGATCAGGTGGTGTGCAATGGCAAATGGTCCCGGTACAAACATTGAAGCAAGCTCACCGCTTTCGAGACTAAAATCGGTTGATAGACTCTGGCTTCTCTCCACACCTTTACAGATTTGCTCTATTTTTGAAGCTGTTGTTGTTTGTGCTTTCCTGTATTCTGCAACAGTCAGTGCCTTCTTCACATCTTCTCTACTGTACCATTGAGCATCTGTTGAACAAAACCAAATGAAGACAATATAGTATTTCTTACACTTTTAAGCAGTTGGAAGTTGATTTTTACCTTCTAACTCTTCCTTGTCTACGTTTATCTCGAGTGTCTTGGCGAAAGCGAAGAAGCCAACCATCAATTGGCATGGCATGCTACTTGGTCCCACTGTGATTTAAGACAACCATATCCCCTTTTTATGTTATCATACGTGCATTTGTGAAGCAATTTTGGGAATTCAAATCAAGGTTCCTAACTACATAAACTTACAGTCTTACACCAGAGGCTACCATTGAAAAGCAGAAAATAGTTAAAACACTAAAGCAACGACTAGTTTCATAACTATTCAATTACCAGGCCAAGGCTGAGAGCTGTGATAGACAACTTCTCCTACTTCAATGCCAGTCTCTTCCCATGTTTCTCGCCTCACAGCCTCTTCTAAGCTTTCCCCTGGCTATAGCACAAGTAGCATGGATTCATAATTTCATATTACATGCAAGGGTCAGTCAAATGATAGGGTCCAGAAGTGAAGTCTTCGTACCTCAATGAATCCAGCTAAACAACTCCACATTCTCGGCACAAATCTAGCTTGCCTGCTTAGAAGTGCACGATCATTTTCTCGATCAATAACTAACATTAAAACTACCTGTAATAGTCAGGGGACCAGTCAGCCAGAAGCTCCCCAATGTGTCATAGTCTTGGGGAAATTTTAGTGCAACAGAAAGGAGGAAGCAACTATATACCGGGTCAACACGAGGATAAACCTGCTTCTTACATGTCTCGTTTGAGCATTGTTTTCTCCTTCCTGCTTCTTTCGGAACAGTTGTCCCTCCACAAGATCCACAAAATCGTGATACGTTGTCCCATTCAAGCAATGCCCTGGCCTATCATATTATATATCAGCACTGATGTTATATAGCTTGAGATCAAACTCGTGGGCACAAAATAAGAAAAAGAACCCCGTTACTTCTAACATGCAGCAGCAGTTTCAGCAATAACAAAACTTATTGCTCTCGTAACCGTGAACCATGGATACAGCTTCATCACCAGATATGAGATACTTCTTAAACCATACAATTTCATTACTCTCAACCAAGAATACGATTTAGCTCAAATATTTCGTTAGCCATATAATTCCATCACTAGATAATTTCAAAGAATACAATCAACTTTAAGCATGACTAAAATGGAAAAAGCTCACATACATGGCCAGCAATAGCCAATTCACCCATGGCACGTTGATCCGCCCAATCAGCAGCTACCATTAGTGTTCGAAGCTCAACAAAACACAAATTCCTACCACCCAATTCAGAAACTATACCACCTTCTTCCGGTAAATTAACCGTCCAATATACCAAATCTTCCTCCACCTTGGGTCCTAAATACACAAGCGAGTCCTCATTCAGATCAACCCCAGAACTCGCCAACAAACCCTTACAATCACCCAAAGAGATCCATCCCAGATGCCAAATAGGCGTCGCATCAACGTCTCCACTGCTCGAGAAAACCAATGGGCGTCCCTTGCTAAAAGGAAGGACCATAAAATCAGGGAAAGGTGTGGGATGGTTCGGGATCACTGGAATCAGAGACTTGAGAGATTCGAAAGCGGAGGAAGGTGAGAAAGGATCGGCGGATTTCGGGGTTTTGGACCTTAAAGGATTGCCTGCGAACGCATGAGTCCTTAAATTCATCGACATTGTGAGAGCTGAGAGTGTTGTTCGTCCAGCTAAGTGTAAAGTTACAGATCTGGAGAGAAAAGAGAGAGTGGAATACGAAGAAGATGAGAGGAACAAAGCAAGCATTTCTGATTTCTTCTTCCCATTCTTTCGCGCTTGATTTGATGATGATGACGTTAGGCTCCCAAACGGAGTGAGACAAAAGAAACGATGATTCAGACCACCTCAAACGTGTCAAGCTCCGAACACACACAAATTTCGAACTATGAGAGCAACACGTGTTAACCTAACCATCAGTCACTTAGGTTAAAGTGATGCGTAACTGTCGTCACCTACTTTGAGTCTTTGATTTAAACCATTTGGAGGATTGCTAAAACAAGGAGATTTACTGCTAAAACCAATTTGTCAAACCAGGAGATTTACTGCTAAAACCAATTTGTCAAACCAGGAGATTTACTGCTAAAACCAATTTGTCTTGCACAAAGTATACCAATGTAACATCTCAATCGAAAACAGAAACATTCCAAATCAATGCAACTCTTCTAGAGTTTTGGGGTTTTTCATCAAATCAACATCAATGAAAAGCATCAACCTTCGAGGCTGAGTGTGGATGTCAACCACGCACACAATTCCTCCATCTCCTGTGGGACTGTGTAGTGACCAAGTCCACTGTAAGCTTTAAAGGTCACCTTCTTAAACCCATTTGAAATTAAGGCTTGTGAAGATCTCTCCCCAAACTTGAATGGTACCACATCATCAACTGCAAGAAAACCGTATTAGGTAGACGAATCAACATGGGAACAAGACTAAGTAAATACAATTTGTTTAATCACCTTTTCCATGACTAAGTAAAATGGGCAACGATGCAGTTCGGCTCTTCACTTGTTCCTCTTGTAGTTTGCCAGCCAGTGTCCTATTAAGAAAAACGAGTTATAAACGCACAATAGTCAGTCAGATATCCAATTTATCCATAAAAGCGCTTAAACTAGAGGAACATTAGGACGTAGGGAAACATACTTTGCACAAGGAAGCCAGCCACTTAAGCCTATGACTGCACTTAAATTGATAGGGTACGGATTGCCATTTCCGTATTTACCGCAAGCGAAACAAGTTGCAGAGTATAGAGACGTCCCTGCACCCATGCTGAACCCTCCAACACCTAATTTAACTTTGAGCAATGAAACAAAATGTGTTTTAGATATGCAATCTCGAATTCATGGGGTTTTCAGTAACAACATTAAAGAAATCTAAGCACCCTCTACAAGTAGGGCAAAAACTTACTGTCAGCAGGCTCATTCGACAACAGGTTTGCAACATGTGCAGCAGCCACATCCAATCCTTCTACATCATCAGGTCCATCTTCATTAATGTCCACAACATCAAACCCTGCAATAATAGAGTAGCTACTCGTCAAATGTTTCCTCATAGAAAGTATTTCACTGTTGATTGTGACTTTTCCCAAACCACTTGATTGACTACTTTGCATAGAGCCTGGAGTAACTTATGTTCTTAAGTTACAGATTTCAAAACCAAAATTGTTGTTTGCATGGCACATTCTTTGCAAGAGTATTATAAATTATTCACACTTTTTACCTTCCTGTCTAATTCCATTAGGAATAGTCTACTAAAAAGAATGGAAGACAAACTAAATGTAGCAACTTTACTTACAAGCTGTGGAGGGAAAACCACCAAACAAACTTATTGGTTGAGAAGGAGCAGTTGGGCATATCCATTTGATCTACATCAGGAATACAATGATGGGTTAGTAGTACTCATAAAGGTAAAGTAACTGAGTACGTTTACAATATTTCTGGAAACTGCTGGAAACTACTTAGAGCTTATAACTCACATTCCGAAGGGGAAGTGCCTCCAAAAGCTGAGACCAGCTGCAGTCAGAAAATAAAAAAGGACTTAAGGTCATGACTGCCAACTTTTTAATCAAGGCAATCAAAGATGTCATGATATGCTTAAGCTCCGAATTTTTCTTCTCTAAGAGTTAAAAACAAGCAGAGATTTCAAGTCAAGATAACTCTTTTCCTCAGCTGATTGTGATAAGACATTGCCAGAAAAGTACAAAAACTCTTGGAAGAAAACAAAGGTACAGCGAAAAATTGTAAATTCGATCACTGACATAAGTTTCACTTATTGTAAATTTGATCACTAAGATAATGTAAAGAATTACCTCGAACCATTGTCCCCAAGCCCATGTAGCCAGACAATAGTTGCCTGGTGTTTCCCTTTGGGCCTAACCACATGAGTTTTCCCAAACTCTACTGCTCTTCCTAAAGTTCTACCTGAAATGATGTTACAATTGAGATTAAATTCTATATATATACCATTTGAATCCGCTGAAAACTGAATTAATACGTAGCAGGAAAGAGGAAATATTAACTTGAACCAACAGCAGCACCGGGGATACTCATTGCACTCCTGCAGGAAAACGAATACATTAATCATTTACACAACACTGATCACATCAATGCAAGATATGACATTTTTTATTACATGATTGATGAATCCATAAGACCAAGACCACATTGTTCAAACCAAAAATCATAGAGAAACTACCTTTAGAACATCAAAGTGAGATAACATCAAAAATTGATGACGAAAAACACTGTTTCCATCTATTCTATTCATAAAAATAAAGCTCAAGCAATAGCGTCACGGAATTCACAGAAAGAACAAAAAGAATCCGAACACAACAATAGAGCTCTAAAAACAGAAGATTTATCAAATATTTAGTTCGTTCGGATATAGGAAAAAACACCAGAAAAAAACGAAAATTTCCCGATCGATCGACAAATTTTTTTAAGGATTCACGAAAACCCAGATACGAAAATGGCGTTTCTTTTACAAATGATAATGACAAAATGAAATCAGAACTACAAATTGTAGAGCCGATGCTAGAGAATTGCAGAAATGCATGAGATATTATCAGAAATAATGGATCTTACCGGAGACAATACCTCGGCAAGGTTAATCGACGGAAAAGTCTAAGAAAAGCCAAAAGAAACAGAGCTTTTTAGCAGCAATCCAGAAACTCTGATGTGGATTGAACTTTTACATTTCCTTAACGTCCAATATTATTGATTCTTTTCACTTCTCACCCAAAACTTTTGTTTTTATCAGTATTTTACAAAATACAATGTGTTTTGTGTTTGTGTTTGTGTCTTAAAAGGTTTACAATTCAATGTCTATTAAAGTGTCATTTTTCAATATATAGAGAGCTAATTTACAATGGTTGGATATCAAATAGTATAAGAGTCATCTATATACCTTCTAAAATGCACTTACACAAATGTCATTTAGAAGAGATTCAAACTCATATATTCATGTCCTGAATTTTTTCGTTTAGCAACTAGACCACAATTATGTTGGCAAAAGAGATTGTTTGGTTCCTCTAAACTCTTCACTACAAAAAGTGTCTTTGGTTGATATTGACCATATGTGAATATTTTTTCTATCAGAGTTCGATTACAAGTAACAGTTGTGTGTTATAGAGTTTAGAGTTTGGAGGTTTGTTATGGATATGTATTAATTTTGTTCATTGCGGTTTTAAATTGTGCTTATTACACAGAAACAAGCATTTACAGTCTAAGGTTGAACCAAAAACTAAAATGAACAAAATATCTAGCGTGGAGAGATTGGAGATATGATACTAGAACAAATGGAGCGTAGGCTGAAATGCCTGTCCCTTTGAATCTGCAATCTAGGGACATCTACAACTCGTCGAACACCGGTAATTTCATCATCATCAGCAGCCAAAAGATCAACCACAACAACTTCAGAATCTGGTGGTTCATTCACCGGAATTCTCCCTTCAAGCATCTCAACCACCATAACCATATCAGGTCTATTCTTAGCCTTCTCTTGTATACACCACAAAGCCACACACACAAGTTTCATCACTTCATCTTCATTAACTTCATTGGTTTCTATCAGTCTCTGATCAACAATCTCCATTACTTTCCTTTCTCTCATCTTCTTATTCACAATCCTTGGGAAATACTCTAACTTCTTCTTCTTCCTCTTCTTAGTCTTCTTCTCTTTATTATTCGTTTCCGTTTCCTCAACTTCTACTCTCGAAATGCTTCTCCTTCCTCCAATCATCTCAAGTAACACGATTCCGTAACTGTAAACATCTGACTTCTCCGAGATCCCATGTTCAAGAAGCCACTCTGGAGCTAAATAACCTCGAGTCCCTCGAATATCGGTAAGAACTTTACTCTCATCTCTAGCAATCAACTTAGACAATCCAAAATCTGTAACAACAGCTCTGTAATTCTCATCGAGAAGAATGTTTTCAGGCTTAACATCGAGATGTAAGATCTTTGATCTACAATCATGATGAAGATAAGCAAGTGCTTTAGCTACATCAACTCCAACTTGATACCTTTGGTCCCAAGACAAACAACCTCCATAAACAGATCCAGATCCTGATCTTCTGTTTCCTCTATCCGGAAAAATCCAAATATCCAAAGACGAGTTTTGAATATACTCATAAACAAGGAATCTCGGTAACTTCGAGCTTATTGCAGAAGAATAACCAAAAAGACGAACTAAGTTCTTATGTTGCACAGAAGCTATAGCTGCAACTTCGGATCTAAACTCTCTTTCTCCTTTCTCTTCTCCTTCAATTCTCTTCACTGCAACTTGACTTCCATCTTTCAAAACTCCTTTAAACACAGAACCAGAACCACCTTTTCCGATCTGAGATCGAAATCCATCTGTTGCTTCTTCAAGATCCTCAAGCTTAAATTTCGTTGGAACTCCAGCGACTTTTCTTAAGAAACTATATTCGATTCGAAGCTCTCGACCTTCAGAGATGAATCTTGACTCCAAAAGCTTCCTCTCTCTATTGTAACGTCTTCGGATATTGTGGAAACAGATCACAGCAAGGATCAATGAAATGTCGACGCCGAGGATAAGAAAAAACGTTTTGGAGAGTTTTAAGGAAACTCTAGCGACGATTATTACAACGAGAAGAGTAGAGATTATTACAATCGCGATTATGTTTGCTTTCTTGTCTTCCATTAGAGAGCTTTTAGAGCTTCTCTGACTTCATTTTTATTTTATCAGATGAACACTTTCAAGATACCAGAAGAGAACAACTACGAAATATTTGAAATTAGTCTAAAAACAAAATACAGCGAATTTTGTATTATTCTGTAATAATAACGTTGAATAATATTATGAGTCATTGTTTTTTTTGTCACAAGCCAATTATATTGAATCACAACTAACCGGTTCAGTAGTCAAATCTCTACATAATATTTCATTTCCCTCTGGTTTTTTATATTTGATGTTTTAGACATTTCACACAAATTAAGAAATCATTAATTGTTTTATTTTTTCTAAGCAAAATATAGTTTATCACAAATTCCAAAATATTTTAACCAATCACAAATTAATGTGTAAAATTTAAAGAGTCATAAATATCAAAAGTGCAATAAATTTTGCATAGAAATCTTAAAACATCAACTAAAAATAAACAAATTTTATTTCTAAAACATCAACTAATAAAGAACAGATAGAGTATATGTGGAGATACTCGATCCTAATTTTGCAAATGAGATATCTTAAGTGAATTTTGACCGTCAGCCATTAAATTAATAACCATTTGCTATGAGTCATTAGTCTAGTTATCGAGATTCTCTGTATTTTTAATATATTATGGAAATAGTTTCGTGGTCAAACACAGATAAATATAGTCGTAGTGTAAATGAATTAATTAATTTTATATGTATAGAGTCGTGTATAATGTACATTAATATAGGTTAGGTTTGTCATAAATTATGTGAAAAGTAGCAAGTTGTATTGTTCATTTAATAGGATTCGAGGTGTGTTGAAAAAAATTCAATTCGTAAGGATAATAAATTGCCAAGTTGGGTTGTACATGACTGCATGCTGATTGATCATTTAATCAATATCACTGAGTTTTATTAAATCTATACATACATAAGATATAATATTAGTAGATAATTTATCTATCATAAATATAAAAACTTTGAAATTGTAGCTGAAATGGAATAGTATAATAATTAGACTGACTTTGGCAAATGGCTTTTAGCCTAATGGCAGGCGATAAGTCCACATAAGACAGCTCATTTGTATAACCAGGGATCGAGTCCTCCTGCCTACATTATGTAGGAATTTGGCTATTGGACCGCCAGTTGTGGTCCAATATAATTTACCGTTGACAAAAAAAAAAAAAAAACTGACTTTGTAGGTCAAAAGTATGATTTAATCGGTTGTGACTAACATGTGTTTTTAATGGCTACGGGGTTAAACGGTAACCATGGAGTATTATATAATTTTCAGCTGTGTTTTTTAAGAAAAAATATATATATTTAATGCAATTGAGCAACTCAATTCGAGATAACATAATCTGTTCCATGAAAATAATCTGTTTTCAAATTAAAGCATACATTTTGCAAAAAAGAAAACAAAAGCATAGAAAAAATTGTAGATGTCCAATTTTTTTCAGTTTTACGGTCATGATGATATTACTAATAACTCTAATTTTTAGTATTATTGAAAGTTTTAGGGAAGAAGTTTTATTTTATTTATAAAGTTTTGTTAATTTAATTATTGGTAAAAATTTGTAAATTAGTGGTTTAGTTGATTTTACTTTCGATTTTTTTTGTCAACTACATATTATATTATCTCATATTATAAAGTTGGAAACTTACATCAAGAATTATAAGGAGAGTTTTTTATACGACTGGTGAGAGTATCTGTTTTATGATTAAGAGATCGCGAAATAATAGTTTTTTTTTGTCAACGACAAATTATATTGGACAACAACTAGACGGCCCTATATAATGTAGGCGGAGGAACTCGATTCCTGGTTATGCAAATGAAATGCCTTATGTAGATTTAGCGTCTGCCACTAGGCTAAAAGCCTTTTGAAATAATAGATATTTAGTTAGATATTTTTTTGTCAGTGATATTTAGTTAAATATTTAGTAGTGAATTTAAATTTTATTTTACTAAAAAATTTAAATTATATATTAGATTTTATCGATTTAATAGTTAGTCGTTAAAAAAAATTTGATAAAAAGAAAAAACTGTGTTTGGGTCAACGGTTTGTTGGGCCGGTAATAAAAACCTTTTGGCCTCGTCCATATTTGAACTTGTCATTGATCTCACACTTATTTGGTCAATTAAATCTGCCTTTTGATATTGCTTGCTTCCCATTGGTTTGCCTATTGACACTTCAAATATATATGACTTTTCTTATAATATCTCCATTTCAAATTTTGTCACAAAAGGTTCTTAAGAAAGGAACTACCAGATCAAAATTGAGTATAGCACGATTAATCAATCAAAAGAAGTTGCTCCATGTTTATAATCCTTTTTGTTTTCTTAAGTAATCTCATCACTAATTAAGTAAAATCAAGTTTTTTTTTTTTCTGCTCAAAAACTTATATGTAATAATTATTCAAAAAGAACCCAAAAACCGATCAGAGGAATTCATGTTTACAAAAATAATATCTCTCATCGATATAAAAGTTAGTAGTCTGAATTGTGATAACAAACACTATTTCTCTAAGTATGATAAAATTATTGGTAGATTAACATATTCCTGATTATATTTAGTAAAATAAAAAAATTAAGAAGTCAACTGTCATATAAACGCGTTTTGAGAAATAAGATTTTTTTCACATGTGTCCACCTTCAAATTCGCTACTAGGCTTTACAAGCAAACACATAACTTAAACTTTTGAAAGAGTTTATTCCATAATGTTTGTTTTGTCAACGCTCCAAGCCTTTGACTTATATTAAAAGTTTGATGTTTTAGAAAGAAATTGTTTTAAAAGATTTTAAATTTTTTATGTAAATTTGATTAGTTAATAATTATAAATTTCAGAAACATTAATTGAGTTTACTAAATTAGTATTGGCGCTGAGTTATTGAAAATTGTATATTACATAAATTTATACACCAATAATTAATTATTAAATATTTTTTTAATATACATGATTTTTCAAAAATATCAATTATTTTGTAATAGAAATAGTAGACTTGGGCATAAAACCAATACATGAATCCTGAACCAAAACCGATCCAGAAAAGAGGAACCGAATCCGAAAAAATACCCTAATGAATTCTATATTTATATACTCAAAAAACAGAACTCAAACCCGAACCGGAACCGAATTAAGAACCGAACGCATACCCAAAATATTTTTGTTATATATAAATACTCGAACCCGATATATACCCGAACCCAACCCGATCCAAAAAATAGAAATATCCGAATGAGTCCTAAATCAATAGAACCAAAAATCCGAAATTTGAAAAGACCCGAACCCAAACTCAATACTCGAATGCCCAGGCCTAAAGTATGTAACTGTTGAATAGATCAAACGGATAACTTCTATCTTTCCTATTAAAACTTCACTGATTCTTGGTAATCTAACTAAAACTTAGGAATTACCATGACAAGTTGTTTTATACCAACTTTAGATTTCGTAAGCAAAGGTCACTGACCTCATAACTTAAGCCATAACTTCAGGACTTTACATGCAATACATTAAATGTCTTTGACTTGTGAAAATCTTATATATACTTGATGAAATTGTTATGAATAGAAAACCTCACGTATACAAAAGTGTTAAGTCTTCACAACTTGTGGATGTAGACACCATTAGTACAATATAATTTATAAGTTCCAAGTAAAGTTATATAATGCAGAGGTTACAGGTAAGTTCTCGACCATCGGAAGAGTTTCTGATTAATCTCTTGCCGGAATCTATAAGTAGCGACGATCTTGTGGTACATGATGTCGCCAAGAAGGAACTGATTATTCACAATGCTAGAGGAGAGAGAGCTATTCACATAATACCTCTTGTTCTTTTTATGTGTGCTTTTGTTCTTTGGGTTTTTTCCACTTAAAGGAATGCCCTATGTTATTTGTGATGGTCTTTTGATTTTTGTATTCATTGGAAAGAAAAAGTTAATAATTAGTAAAATAATTTAATTTTGGAAGTATTTTTAGTCAAATAGTTAAATGTCGGATACTATTTTTTTTTCAGGATTCAATTATTTTTTTCTTCAATCGAAAATATCAATAATTAGATCAATAAAATATGATATATAATTTATATTCCACTAAACCATCTATAATAATATTATGTGCGTTAGACTTGATTTTTTGGAGTGGATGAATATTTGATCATTTGGTCATTTGATCGGAGATAATATCGTACAAGTTCAATATTTCTATATCAAATTTTTGTTTTGCTTTAGGCATATTTTCAATACTCAACTTGAGAAAATTTAATATTTTGATTTAAGATTTGCTTTGTGGCGATTCAATTATTAATAAATTAAAAATAGTAAAAAAAACATTATAAATCAGTAGTAACCAAACCAAAGAGTAGAGTTTTGACTTAATTGTAAACTTGCAACATCCTTAATTAGCCTTGCCTCTAACCTTATGTACAGTAATTATGTCATTTGTGGGTAAATTGTAATTAATTTGGTTCAAAAACGGTTTTCTCTGTTTTTAATCGACCAGGAATGTAACTAAACCGTCTTTCGGTTCATAATTTGGATCCGGTTAAATCCTTAAACCTAACCAAACCGTAAGCTCTCTAATCCCTCGCGCACCACCGTCTTGGTCACTCTTCAAGATGAGCTTTTTCGCGGGTCATCTTTCCGTCAAACTATTATCTTTAGCAAACTTGTTCTATCTTCCGAATTCGAGTGTTCAAAGCTATTTCATCTCTTCGTTTGGATTTAACCTATGATGTTGATTAGCAGTGGCGTATTGTTGACCCGTACGTGTTGCTTGAAGCTGCAACCTCCAAGCCTTGCATTGCGGCGGAGATTCTGCGGAGCCACAGCTTGCTCTGTTTCTCTGAACGGAAATAAGAAGAAAAATTCCGAAAAGGAGAAAGTGATTGTGATTTCTGGTCCCACCGGCGCCGGAAAAAGCAGACTTGCGCTTGAGCTCGCCAAGCGTCTCAATGGAGAAATCATCAGTGCTGATTCCGTTCAGGTCAATTTAAAGTCTCTTCAATCTGTCTTGTGCCCACTTTGAGTGCCTAGACATCAGAATTTGAACCCTTGTTGAGGCTAATTGGTTGGAAAATGCTAAAGCTGAAGTTTTTTCTTTCTGTCTTTCCTCTTGTTAGTTGATCAATTATAGAACTTTGCATCTACGTTTGGTGTTATTTAAAAGGTCTTGATTTCGTTTATTTGATCACAGGTGTACAGAGGCCTTGATGTTGGATCAGCCAAGCCATCAGCAAGTGAAAGAAAGGTATCTTTCTGAGTATATTTGGTATGATTTAGTGTCCTGATCACATTTGATTTCAAAGTTTATATCTTTGAGTTTGACATCATTTTGTTTTACTAATTCAGGAGGTACCTCATCATCTTATCGACATTTTGCATCCGTCTCAAGGTTTGTTTTGTTCTGCTCTTGTTTTTTACTCTGTTGATATTGCAATATGTAAATAATTCTGATACTCATGTATGCAAATCCAGGAACTCATATATTTTTCGTGCTTTATTAGATTACTCTGTGGGAAAATTTTATGACGATGGAAGGCAAGCTACCAAAGATATCCTTGATAGAGGGCGTGTTCCCATAGTTACGGGTGGCACTGGATTGTACCTTCGATGGTATGCCAGTAGATTATTCTAATCCCTTTTTGTGTATGTTAAAACTGCTCAGCATATGCTGCAAAGTCTCAATTACACCGTTGTCATGGTCTTGTTAATGTTAGGTTTATCTATGGAAAGCCGGATGTCCCAAAACCTTCTCCAGAAGTCATCTCAGAGGTCTATGACATGTTAGCTGATTTTCAAACCGACCAGAACTGGGATGCAGCTGTAGACTTTGTGGTCAATGCTGGTGATTCAAAAGCCTCTTCTTTACCTCGTAATGATTGGTACAGACTACGTCGTAGCCTCGAGATACTTAAGGTTTGAAAATTATTAATGAAGCACCAGTTTCTGAATGCATGGCTGTCGGCTTGAAAGAGTTTGCTTTGGATTTTCTTGCTTAATAGGTTGAAGAACTGACATCCTTTTATTTTGGAGTGTATGCATTTTAACATTTGTATGCTGTTTTCTTGGCAGTCAACTGGATCTCCTCTTTCTTCCTTTAGCCTTCCATATGATTCTTTTCGAGAAAATATGAATTCTCCTGATGCCACTGACATCCTTGGGAATGATTCATCTGCTGATATCACTATCCAGAACATAGAGACAGATTTGGACTATGACTTCCTTTGTTTTTTCCTGTCAAGCCCACGGGTTGCTCTATACAGATCTATTGATTTCAGATGTGAAGACATGCTTTCAGGTAAATAAGTGCAACTAGCTAATTTCCGTAATAACTAGCAAAGATGCAATTCCATCCCCATTGGGACCTTACAATAGTAAGAAGTCCCTTCTCATCTGATTCTCTTCTAATTTTCACCCTAAAAAGACAATTGGCATGCTCTTTAGTCTTTACCGTGTTCATATTTCCTTCAACTTCAGGTGCCGGTGGAGTTTTGTCAGAAGCTAGATGGCTTCTTGATCTGGGTCTTCTTCCGAACACAAATTCAGCAACTCGTGCCATTGGATACAGACAGGTAATCTCTTTAAGTGAAGCATATCCATTTTAGTGAAGAATATGGATTTATATATATATTGCAAGACGCCATGACATATAGCAGACTTTTTTATTTTCTTTCTTTGGTTGTAGAGAAATAATAGTTATTGATAGCACTGTATCATTCACATAATACAAAATTGGTTTAGAAATGAGGCCCATCTCTTATCTAGTTAAAATATTGCTATAGTTTATGAATTTACTAAAAAGTCATTTGTACTCTGATAGTTTTATACCATTTTGGATCAACAATGGTAATATGATTCCTCGTTTTCAGGCCATGGAATATCTATTGAAGTGTAACCGACGAGGGGGTGTAAGTTCCCCGGGAGAATTTTATGGATTTTTGAACTCATTTCAGCGAGCATCCAGGTATTTTTTCTTCACTTTTCTTGCATAAGTTCAAAGAATTTCTCTGAAGGTTTAAGTTAAAATGAGTAGACTTTCTTGGCTTGATGCGCAGAAACTTTGCAAAAAGGCAAATGACATGGTTCAGGTGTGAGCCTATGTACCATTGGCTTAATGCTTCCAAACCTCTGGTAGATGTTTATCACTAAAAGAACTCTCTTTGCACGATTCATTCATGTAAGTATTGTTTACTGTCAATCAAACATGGTGATAAAGTCTTTGTCTTTGCAGGATACAATACTTCAATTCATTTACGATGCATATGAGAGCGAAACAGAAACCTTAGTGGTGCCCGAATCACTTAGAATGAGCAAAGACGTAAGAGATTCACGAGAAACTTCTGAACTAAAGTCATACCGCCCCAATCTCTCTCACAGAGATCACTCAAGATAAGCTTTTTCGTTGGCTATTATATTCATATGGGTTTAAGGTTATGTAAATCTGTGAAATGAAGGCATTTCGTAAGGCGAGAGGATTGTTCATCAGTCTTAGAATGGATTGAAAATGAAGGATGTAAGAGCCAAGTTCCATACGTGGAAGAAATAGCAGCCTAATGACTTCTTCATTCTACTACCAAATTTTCATTTAGTTGTATTCTGAACAATAGTGAGGATAAATTCCAAAAGATAATATTTTTCCATAAGAAGCCAAAAGAATGGACCCCACGATCTTAATTTCTTAATGATAATCATTTAAAGCCACCTGATCCGACCAGACCTTTGCCATTAAACTTTTGTTCTTATTTTTCAAAAAGATAATATTTTTGTTATAACATATAGTAATGTGTAATTGTTTGGTACCGAAAAAATGAATAATGAGTGACAAGAAAAAAGAGACTATGTCGAAACCTTTTGGCTCACCTGAAGAAGCACATTCGCACGTGTTCATCAATAAACAAACAACACAAGTGGAGAAAGCATTTATGATCGAGGAATTGAAGAAAAATTTATATTTAGGAGTTAGATTATTTTCAATCCGGTGGTTATGATAATTTAACTAATAATAAAATATCAAAAAGTTAATTTCTTTTCAATAGATAAATTTTGATTGATTTATTTTGTCATTTTTTTTATTAACGGCAGATTAATTGGGCCCACAACTAACCGGTCTACTAGCCAGATTCCTACATAATATATGGGAAGACTCGATTCCTGATTTTTCAAATGAGTTGCCTTAAGTGGATTTACTGCTAACCACTAGGTTAAAGCTATTTGCGTTTATTTTGTCAATTTAGTTTTTGACAAAAAATAATTAATTTTAACAAATTCTTTTCAATCTAGTTTTTGATCCTTGCCTTATAATTAATAAATTATAAAAAGATATTATAGGTTTTGTGGATCAAATTGTTGAAAGAATTAATTTTTAACTCTCCAAGAAACATGATTAAATATTTCCGTTACATAGTGACAAAAGAAAAGCATATACACGTTACAACAATTTTGTACCCATTTAACATCGTAATAACAACTTCATATCAAAATTATTTATTGCAATAGTTGAATATTTGATTTTATGGTTATTCAAAGAACTTATTTACACCATCTGTTAAAAAAAAACATAAAAAAAATTTAAAAAGAAAAAAGCATTTTCATGCGTTTTTGTGGATAAATGTCCATTCAGTTAATAGTTTGGCAGCTTTTGTGGATAAATGCCTATTCATTCAGTTAATAATTTCGCAATTTGTATTTCGTACTATCACCTTAAAAATATAATCTTTTCAATTTTTGGTCAAATCTTTTCATATATCACTGAAATATTTACGTTTAATACAAAAAGTTTTCTTTTTTATTTTATATTTTTCCTTTTAGAACATATTTGCATATGAGTTTCAAGTTTTGTTCTTTTGACCATTTGATCCTTTTTGGTTGCCCAGAAATTCGAAGAGGACAAAATTAATAAAGAAGAAGTGAAGCTTTGTTGTTTCTGGTAGCAGAATCATGGCTTTGTTTGCGTGCTAAACATTCTCTGACCTGAACTCGCTTTAAGGTAATCAAAACCTCAAAGTTTTCATTTTTCAGTTTTCAATCTATTTCTTCATGTGTCTGAGATTGCAAATTTTGAACATTTTGTTTAGTGATTGTTTTCCTGTTATCTATATATCAGTTATGAAGATTGATCTTGCAAATTTGAGTCATATGGTATTACTAATTTGATTAACATCTTATGCTTCTCTACTGTTATTATGGTCTGCAAATTGAGGACTTTCTGCAATCTAGTCATTAAGAATCTTTATGCCAATTGATTAAAGCTGAATTCAAAGTTTCTGGATGTGTAAGATTCTCATAGATCTATATTTGGTCCAACTTATTTCTGGATATTTGGATTATATGCTCTTGTTACGATCATTGTAAAAAAGTTCTGTGATTCTGTTGGCTGCTTCATTTCAAAGATTTGATTGAGTAATCGCTTTATCTTGTTTTGTGGGTTCAAGTAACAGAATGCTTATGGATAAGAACTTGAGTTTTCACCAATGATGATTGTATGTTAGATTCTGATCTCATTAAAAGTTGGGCTAGTGAAATAGATATTCAAATTTTGGTTTCTTTCTGAAACAGCAATGATGAGATTCAAGAAGGGAACTAAAGTTGAAGTTTTGAGCAAATCATCAGTTCCATCTGGTGCTTGGCGATCCGCAGAGATAATGTCTGGAAATGGGCATTATTACACTGTTATGTATGATGGTAATGATGGTACAGAGAGAGTTCCGAGGAAGAGTATGAGGCCTGAGCCTCCTTGTTTACAAGTCCTAGACTCTTGGGGTCCTGGTGACATCCTTGAAGTTTTCGAAAGTAATTCATGGAAGATGGCAATTGTTTCCAAGGTTTTGCAAAGAGAGTGTTTCTTGATTAGAGTACTTGGTTCCTCATTGAAGATCAAGGCAACTAAATCCGACATTCGGGTTAGACAAACTTGGCAAGATAATGAATGGATTATGATCGGTCAGGTACTTGTTTCTTTCTTTTGTGGATATATATCTTTCAATCTCTTCTTGTGAGCTGACATTGTGTTTATTCTACCATTTGCCTAAAGGGTGCATCAAGATTAAGCTTGCAGACTTGTACAGGAAAAGTAAGGAGAAAGGTGAAACCACAAGGCGACTATGTTTCATCTGAGAGCAAAGACGTGCTCGATGAGTCTGATGTTCTTTCGTCAAAAGGACTAAAGAAACGGACCTACACTTTGGTTGAACCACACAGTCAAACCAGAGCTGTAGCTGCTCATCCACCAATGTTTCTTGAAAAAGGAAAAGAAGAAGAAGTCAGAGATAGTATTACTTCCTCAGTTGGTAGTTGTAGCATGGATACAAGTGGTCTATGTGCTGTTTCATTCAGTCCCTTAGAAACCGATAACACAAGTGACACAGAGTCATCTTCTTGCGGCTATGTTAGCATGAAGATAAAGAAGATGGAAGAGGGTGCTGATGTTCATAGGTTAGAGTTAGATGCATACAGATCAAGTATCGAGAGATTGCACGCATCTGGACCAATTATAACTTGGGAGCAAGAAACATGGATCACGAATCTTCGTCTCAAATTGAACATATCCAACGAGGAACATTTGATGCAGATAAGAAACCTTATCTCTGATGATAAAAGCACAATATTCAGATAGCAGCATAATCACATACTGTAATTTGTGTTACATAGAATAAAAAAGTTTGAGGGTAGGTTATACAAATGTCACTGCATTTTCCAATCAGGATGTTTGATTTATTTCCAAACTTGTCAGTGTAAATGTGAAATATGTTTCCTTATCAGTTTGATTAAAACTCCAAACCTGTTAATGTTAGAAATTTCTCTTAATTTGGTGTTGGACTTGGGGAGACTTTAATGAAAACTATATTAGTGAGTTAGTGACTAAATAAACTATCAATATTGGAAAAATGTTAAAATAACATAGCTTAACGAAAATAGTTGATAAAATCTTTCCCAGATATCATTTTTGTTAGCATATTAATCCAAATAGGACTAATTGACCTGATTGATTCATTTGGAAATCATTAAAAATTCAAATTTTAGTGTAGCTTTGGGCATAAAATCTGGATCCGAAAACTGAAATGAAATCGACCCGAAAAAATAGGTTCGGTTTTGGGTCTTATTATTTTACTCTATTAGGTCTTACATAACAATCGGTCTGGATCCTACCCGAGACTCGACCGGATACCCGTAGAACCAATCATTTTGATTACAGGACAACATGTTTTAATTGCATTTAAGATTTCATTTGGCAGTTTTACAATGTATTCATGTTTTTAGGTATAATTTCGGACAACAACTGTATAGACCCGACTCGAAACCGAACCGAAACTTGAGCGGGTCCTATATGACTCTAAGACTCACGGATCCGAAAGACCCGACCTAGAACCGAACCAAAACTTGAGCAAGTCCTATATATGTCTAAGACTTACGGACCCCAAAGATCCATACCCGAAAAATCTCGACCCAAACCCGACCCAAATGCCCATGACTAGTTTAGTGCATAGTTTTCTTCGACAACATTGTGATTTTTTAACCATTTCAAGAAACTAAAATTTTGCGCATAGTTTTTAAAGTTTGCATAGTTTTCTTTGGCATAATCTCTCAGGCACAAAAAACTTAGCTGCAAATTCTCTTTGGGTCCCAAAGGAACAAATCCAATAGATCCCCAATATTTGTTATAAGAGAACCAACTGATTTATATGTAACACATCAAATCAAATGCGTTTACTCAAATGCGTCATCATCATCATCAGGGAGTGGCTGAGCTGCAGCTTCAAGGAGCTCGGCTTCATTCTTCTGCTGAGCAGCAATGTCAATTTGAACATCTGGTGGAGCAAGAGCTGGTGTCTCCACAAAGTGAAGGTTGGTGTCACCAGCTAGTTTTCTAGCAAGGTACAAGAAAGGCTTCTCGAAGTTGTAGTTACTCTTTGCTGATATCTCATAGTACTGAAGATTCTTCTTCCTGTGGAAAGTTACTTGCTTTGCCTTCACTTGCCTGTTCTTCACATCAACCTTGTTCCCACACAGAACAATTGGGATGTTTTCACATACCCTGCAAAGATCACGGTGCCATGTTGGGACATTCTTGTATGTGAGCCTTGCTGTGACATCAAACATGATTATAGCACATTGCCCATGGATGCTGCAATACAAAGACAAACCAAAGATTAGCTGTTTATCCATGGTTGAAAATCAAATCAACCAACTATCAATCAAGTCATATATTCTCAAACCCTAAGAAAAGGATGTACACTTACTAGTAGCCATCCCTAAGGCCACCAAATTTCTCTTGACCAGCAGTATCCCAGCAGTAAAAACGGATCTTGCCACAGTTTGTGAAGAAGTCTAAAGGATGAACCTCCACACCAATAGTAGCTGCAACACATGAAATCAAAATCGCTTGAGACAATGGTGAATACAATAGCAAAACTATGAATTCTAAGAAGCAATCTTTAGAATACTTACGTTCATACTTCTTCTCAAATTCACCAGTAAGATGTCTCTTGACAAAGGTGGTTTTCCCTGCAAATTAAGATCAATCAAAAACTTAGCAAAACTGAAACAAAACACTTCATTTCGACACCATCTATATAACCACGCATTGATATCATCAAAAACAAACGGTAATATGCAGAAAGAACGTCAAAATCTGAATTGCAGAGACGTGAAACGAAACAGTGATTGATCGAACAAATAGTACCTGTGCCTCCATCACCAACAATGACGAGCTTGAAGCTAGGATAATCAACGGTTTGCTGGTTTGGTAAAGCCTGAACACGATAACAACAACAACAAAATTAGAACCAAAACAAACGCAATCTCGTAAGATCTAAGAAAATGAACACCTAGATCAAACGAAGAGACATAATCATTACCATATTTAGGGAATCGCGAGCAAGAAGAGAGCAATATTGTATCGTTGGAAGAGAAGAAAAGTGTAGCAAAGCGGCGAGAGGGAGTTTGAGGAAAGAGATGGGTTTTTAAAGAGTAATTTCAGAGGTTTTGGCTTAGGGTTGACGCTACACTTATGACCGTTAGATTCCTTCTTTTTAGTTCTTCAAATTTAACGCAGCTTTCTCCACCGTTGGATCTTATTTAGCTTTAGGTCCACGCAGTACTCATTCTTATGATTTTTCTTAAAATAAATTTTAAATTATTTCCTTAATATACGTTTGCTTTTGACAAATTTATTTAATTTCCTTATTTATATTATTTTCCATTTTTGTATTTGAAAATTCGTAACGGATAGTATTATCACACTCACATGGCTTGAATGTTCCAACCCTTGAAATATTATTCAACATCGGCGTTGGCATAAAAACCGATATCCAAAATTTGAACCGAAACCAACCTAAAAAAGAGAATCCAAACCTGAAAAAATATCCTAATAGATTCTATATTTACAAAACCCAAAACCGAATCCGAACCAAATTAAAAACCGAACTTGTACCCAAAATATTTTTGTTAAATTTAAATCTTTATAGACTTATATTTATTAAATATTTACTGATTTTAAGTTTTTATATAGATTTATATATAAATACCCGAACCTGACTCGTAAAATAAAAATACCCGAATGAATCCTAAATCAATAGAACCGAAAATCCGAAACCCGAACGCCCAGGCCTAATTCAACATTTGGAATCAGATTCAGATTATAAATTCTGACAAATAAACCTTTATTTTGTCAAGCTTTCACATGTCTTAGTTTAGTTTTCGAACATTATCTCAGGACAATGAGGTTCCTACTTCCAAAGCTTGCGTAGAGACATGTTCTTCTCTGTGTCTTTCTTCATAACCTTAGCAACGGCCATTTCAAAGTCTTCTTGTGTTACATGTACTCTCCTCTCTCGCAGAGCAAACATACCCGCCTCCGTGCAAACAGCCTGATCAAAATAACCAAACACATAAGAGAGAGGGAGACAAATTGCAGACAGAGAGAAGCACAAGTATCGAAACAGTTTACCTTTAGCTCAGCACCTGATGCACCATTCATTTTCTCTGCTATCTTTTTCAAATCAATTCCCCGCATCAGATTCATTTTCCTCGAGTGAATCTTCAAGATATCGAATCGCGACTGCAACACATTGTAGATATATACATTAGCCATAACATTTTTGTCAAACATAAGCTCCATAAGCTGCAAGACTTATCTAAATCTGCAGGTATAAGCATTTTAAATCAATAACATTCCCACACAAAAAAATTCTGTCGGTAACCAATGATAAAATGTCTACCATCAGCCAAACCATTGCTGAGTACGAATAAAATGGAGAAGAGACTCTCTCTGCACATCACTGTATCTTTCATATGAGTTAGTCTAATAATTTGTATCCATAAAAGACTTACGTCTTCATTAGGATTTGGGAATTCAATTTTCCTATCAATCCTTCCAGGCCTGAGAAGAGCTTGATCCAGAATATCAATACGATTTGTCGCCATCAAAACCTACAACAGTCATTTAAGAGGATAAATGATTTGCTTGCAAATTCAGACTACGATACAACAGACTCATCTTCTGTTTCATGTTTTTTTCCCTTAACACCTACCTTAATTTTGTTTGACGCTTCGAATCCGTCAAGTTGATTAAGAAGCTCAAGCATGGTCCGTTGCACCTCACTATCGCCATTTCCACTTCCAGATTCCATACGAGCAGACCCTATACTATCAATTTCATCCATGAAGATAATTGATGGTGCATGCTCCCTGAAAACCATAAACCAGCAAGGGAAGGTAAGCCTGGCAAAAATATTCCAACACAATCATCTAATTCATGTGTACTTTGCTCCTTATAGGACATGGTAGTGTGGCCTACATGCTAGGCACCATAACAGAGAATATATGTGAATCTGCTAATCTACAGAAATTATTCATTCTTGAGATCAACTACATGATTGCACCATATTCATATCAGGACAAAGAACACTTACCAAGTTTAAATAACATCATATCAACTTCAGCTTCTAAGCGCAGACAAGTAAAAAGATATGTCCAATCAACAATTCCATCTTTTCTTACCTACTACTTTTACTGTGGAAATTTTAAAGAGGCTTAGCATATACAAACCTCGCCATTACAAAAAGTTCTCTGACCATTCTAGAACCTTCTCCAATATATTTTTGGACCAGTTCGGAACCAGAAACTCTGATGAAAGTACAGTCAGTGTGATGTGCCACAGCCCGAGCCAAAAGTGTCTTCCCAGTTCCAGGTGGACCATATAACAACACACCCTTGAAAGGGGAGATGAATATTATTTCTAATTCACTTAGCAACATCACCATATATACAAGAAGCTTTGAAAGTCATGAGTACCTTTGGCTGTGCAATTCCAAGAGACTCAAACAATTCAGGATGCTTGATTGGAAGCTCAATGACCTAATCAACAAGAAAAAGTACATAATTATATAAAAGTTAAGAGCATAAAACAACAAAGGATTTAGCCAATAATTCACTGATTTGTAGTCTCGTATTTTCTATCACTAAGCATACCTCCTTTATTTCTTTAATTTGCTGGTCAAGACCACCAATCATGTCGTAAGTGGAGTCTGGAACCTTCTCAACTTTCATAAGGTTAACCAGCGGATCTACTTTACTGGGCAGGACCAGGTGGAGAACATAACTATCATTACGGAGAGCAACTCTTGTTGATGGAGTGATCTTCGTTATGTCTATACTTTTGTCAATATCAACAACATACTTCCCCTCTGGATGAACCTGGACAATGAGAGAAATTTAAGCCTTATATTAGCTATATTCATAAGATTACAATACAAAACAAAGCAAATTCTGAATAATATAAATATTCATACCTTAACCAAGACCTTGTTCTTTCCCATCACTTTTACTACTTCGCCCACATAGGACCCAGGTTCTTGCAGCAGCTGCAATTCTTCTCTGAGCATTCGCACTGTTCAGTTTAAAAAGAATTATAGTGTCAAAGAAGTTTGAGATTTAGAATCAACTAAAATTATGAAGACTAATAAGAAAACATTCAAGTATAATTAATTAATTATGATGATGACCAAGATGACAATTGAGGCTTTTGAATAAATCTTAAATGTGTTACTAAAATCATGGATTTTTGGAAAACGACTCCTCGTATCTTACTCAAGTCAGAAAGAACCATGCTTTGTGCACAGAAAAACATCCACTTGAACTAACTATTTTGCTAAACAATCAAGTAGAAGACAGATGCTGATACACAAGCAACACCTCCTCCAGGATCAAACAAAACCAAGAAATCAAACTAGGGGAAATTTGCTGCTAAAAATCAAGGCTCATAAGTGCAAAACATTTTCCATTTGAAGAAAAGATCCAAATCGCCACCAACTACGTCCAGATCCAATTCTAAGGACGAACCACCACAACAATTTCAAATTTTTAAAGCACCCCACCTCTAAGGAGAATGAAATAGCGAAAACCCTAGCACAGAATCAGAAATTGGCAAACAGAAGAAAATTATCCAATTCAACAAAGAAATCCGAGTGATAATCAATAAAAAAGCACGAAAATCTGGGGTCTACAGACCTCGAGAATTGAGTTCATTTCTCTGAGCTTCAAGGCGATTGAGATTGTTAGTCTTTTGACGAAGCTGGCGTTGAAGCTCATGGATGTGCTGGAGATAATACTGCTTAAGCCCCTCTCCTTGTTTCGCCGCCGCTCCTTTCACGTTGCAGGTTTCTTCCATCGATGTCTCAGGAGGCCTCACAACTCCTACAGTCGCCATTGCCTCAGTGATTTACAGTAGATTGTTGAAGAGATATCTCGAGTTTGCTTTGCGATTGAAAGATAGATCGAAGAGACGAGTTCATATGCAAATAAAACCTTATAAATAATTAGAAACTTGAATTATCCAACAAGAAATCATTTTTTCTCGTTCAGTTTGATATTATTTTATTTCCGAATTTAAAGAAGAGGTAAACAAAAATATTTACCGCAACATCTAAACAAATCAAACTAAACCGAATATCTATTAACTACTATTTGGTTTTATTATTCAAAAATTTGGAATACCTTAGTTAATTAATAGTTTAAAATAATTAAAACATATATTTTTAGTGTTCTATCTTTCATTAATAAAATGTGTTAAAACTTCCAATCTTAGAGTTACTATAACAACCTTTTTTATTTTTTATCAACGATAAATAAAACTTAACCACTACTGAATTACAGACCCCGTCACTCTATATAACTTGGCCAGTGCAAGTTAGTATAACAATTTAGATGTCAAATATTTTCAATTTCGTTTTAAGTGTTGTGGTGGGTGGTAAAGGACGAGTTTAAGATATTGTTATGTTGGTCGGTTCGATTTTTTCAACACATGAAATTAATTCATAAACTTTTTAGACATCTTTACACGAATAAGATCTATTTAACGGCTTATTTAAATATCTGAAAATAAAACTTCCTGTAGGTTGCACCTAGACGTGTCATAATGAGCTAATTCGCTCAACTCAGCTCAGCTTGCTATTAGCTTGGATATTTAGTGAAGTAGTTTAGATCAGCTCATTCTATCTTAACATTACTGATCGCTAAATTAGGTGACCATTTGTGGAGATAGACAATCTTGAAAGTGAGAATCTAGCTGTCTTTGAACCTTTCAAAGATGGTAGAGCTGAAGCAACAAGTAGAGTCATTTGCAGTTTTTACCTTCCTCTGTTGATGATTTTTAAATTAACTAACTTTTACCTTTCCCTTGTAGTTTTTGAAGATTCCTACGAACTCATAAGTAAATTTTATAACCTTAGACGAAACCTTATAGATAATATGATGAATGTAAAACTAGAGGAGTCGATATGTATGTTTTCTTATTTAAGGAAAATCAATGTGTACAAGGCAAGCCGAGAGCTGCTTGGGAGCAGGTGTTGTGGGAGGAAGGTTTTCAAAAACAGAAGTGTGCCAATGGGGTTTCGAGCTACGACTATCTTCTTCAACATAGAGAAATGCAGTGATAATAAGAACGAGATCTCAACACTAAAGGAAGAAAAAGCCTACAGAAACATAATCGGTCTCGTCCACCAGAGAATCGTTGCAAAAACTTAAATTATGATTAAAAATTATTTTGACTAAACTACTGTGAAAGGTAGTAAAAACTTTGTTTTCCAAATGTTTGATGTGCCAACCGAGAAAAGGTTTCTGAAAGAACAACATAAGAGTAAAGGAAACCCCTAATTTTTCATGTCTCAAATGAATCTGTGGCTTATCCACACACAACAGAGAGGTTCCTACTTCCAAAGCTTGCGCAAAGACATGTTCTTTTCCGTGTCTTTCTTCATAACCTTAGCAACAGCCATCTCAAAGTCTTCTTGTGTTACATGTACTCTTCTCTCTCGCAGTGCAAACATGCCCGCCTCTGTGCACACAGCCTAATCAAAATAACCAAATACATAAGAGAGAGAGGGAGACAAATTGTATACAGAGAGAAGCCAAAGGATAGAAATAGTTTACCTTCAGCTCAGCACCTGATGCACCATTCATCTTCTCTGCAATCTTTTTCAAATCAATTCCCCGCATCAAATTCATCTTCCTCGAGTGTATCTTCAAGATATCAAATCGTGACTGCAACACATTTTAGATATATACATTAGCCAAAACATTTTTGACAAAAATATTCTAAAACTTAGCTACTCCAATGACTCCATAATCTGGCAAAAACTTATCTAAATCTGCAGGTATAAGCATTTAAAATCAATAACATTACCAAACAAACTTTTCTGTCGGTAACTAATGATAAAATGTTTACCATCAGCCAATCCGTTGTTGAGTACGAGTAAAATGGAGATGAGAAAAGTATTTTATACAGCATATGATACTCTCTCAGCACATCTAATGTATCTTACATATGAGTTAGTTTAGTAACAAAATAAGTTGTAAAAAGACTTACGTCTTCATTAGGATTAGGAAATTCAATCTTCCTATCAATCCTTCCAGGCCTGAGAAGAGCTTGATCCAGAATATCAATACGATTTGTCGCCATCAAAACCTACATCAGTCAGACTATAAATTACCACAGACTCATCCCTTTCAGTTTCATGATATTTTTCCTTTACAACTTAACACCTACCTTGATTTTGTTTGACGCTTCGAATCCGTCAAGTTGATTGAGAAGCTCAAGCATTGTCCGTTGCACCTCACTATCGCCATTTCCACTTCCAGATTCCATACGAGCAGACCCGATACTGTCAATCTCATCCATGAAGATGATTGATGGTGCATGTTCCCTGAAAATCATATACAGATTTAACATAATGCTTTATTAAAAACTTGCTACTGTGGCCCAAGTGCAGGGAAACGTGACAAACAATACTTTATAGAAACATATTCGTCCTACAGATTGTCTACATGATAGAACCATATTTACAGTTTCATAGTAGGCACAAAGAATATTTTCCTGCTTTTTCACATGTCACTTTCAGCCACTAAGGGCAGACATGTAAAAGAGTGTATGTTATCAATAGTTTCATCATTTCCTACCAACCAACCACTATTAACATACACAAAATTCCAAAAAGGGGCTATACAAACCTTGCCATCACAAAAAGTTCTCTGACCATTCTAGAACCTTCTCCAATGTATTTCTGGACCAGCTCAGAACCAGAAACTCTGATGAAAGTACAGTCAGTGTGATGTGCCACTGCCCGAGCCAAAAGTGTCTTTCCAGTTCCAGGTGGGCCATATAACAATACACCCTAGAGGGAGAGAGATTAAAAATCATTTGTCATTCACTTAGCATTGCCATAATATAGAAGATGCTTTAAAACTCATGAGTACCTTTGGCTGTGCAATTCCAAGAGACTCAAACAATTCAGGATGCTTGATTGGCAGCTCGATAACCTGATAAACCAGTGAACATATTACAATGGAATTGAAAAATATGAAACAGCAAAGTAGATAGACATAAACTGGTGAATTTTAGTGTCATGGTTTCCTTCACTATGCATACCTCCTTTATTTCCTTAATTTGCTGGTCAAGACCACCAATCATGTCGTAAGTGGAGTCTGGAACCTTCTCAACTTTCATAAGATTAACCAGCGGATCTACTTTACTGGGCAGGACCAGGTGGAGGACATAGCTATCATTACGCAGAGCAACCCTTGTTGATGGAGTGATCTTCGTTATGTCTATACTTTTGTCAATATCAACAACATACTTCCCCTCTGGATGAACCTGGAAAATGAGAGTTTAATCCTTATTGACAGTTCTAGTCCTAAGATTACAAACAATCTAAAGCCAACATATACATAAAGATCCATACCTTAACCAAGACCTTGTTTTTTCCCATCACTTTTACTACTTCGCCCACGTAGGACCCAGGTTCTTGAAGCAACTGCAGCTCTTCTCTGAGCATTCGTACTGTTCAGTTTAGAAGGAATAATAGCGTCAAACAGGTGTGAAATTCAGGATAAACTACATCCATAAAGAGTAACAGCAACGTTCACATGAATGAGCTCTTTTTTTGCAGTAGTCACATACTTTGCTGAATAAACAACTAGAAAACAGAAGCTAAACATACTCAACACACCCATGGGATCAAACAGAATCAAAAAGGAAACAAAAGTCATCAAATTGCAGATCGAGATTTCTCAATCCCAACAATTCCCAAAGAAGTTTAGAAATTTAAAAGCACCCAGCATGGATAGGAACGAAATAGAAAGCCCTAGAAGGGAATCCGCGATTACTATAATCTAAGAGATGATCAAAAGATCATATTTAACCAAAGAAACATCCGAAATTCTATTTAAAAAAGGAGAAGAAATTAGGGTTACAGAAAGAAGACAAGACCTCGAGAATTGAGTTCATTCCTCTGAGCTTCAAGGCGATTGAGATTGTTAGTCTTCTGTCGGAGCTGGCGCTGGAGCTCATGGATATGTTGAAGATAGTACTGCTTAAGCCCTTCCCCTTGTTTCGCCGCCGCTCCTTTCACGTTACAGGTTTCATCTATCGCTGTCTCAGGACGCATAGCCTCCACTCCTACTGCAGCCATTGAAGCAAATTCTCGAAGACAAATCTCTTGTATTACGCAGAAGGAGATCAGCAGAAGAACAAGAAATAAAAGGGAATGAAAAAAGATCAATTTCTTCGATCAGAATCTGAAACCCTCACGCAAGCTATTTCTCATAAAAAGCTTTAAAGAAAATGAACTCAACAATAGATATATTCCTTTTTTTATGTTATTTTAAATAAAGCCATTAAACCTTCTAAAAATTCGTCCAGAGTCTTTGACATTTGCTCTACATATAGTTATATGTGTCTATTATATAGATCTCTTATTAGCCTGGGCTCTACATCTTGGCCCATTTTTTATGGGCCTGATTTATACATACAGCTTCTATGAAGTAATCGTTTGTTTGGACTTTACATCAAATTAGCACTTATCTGTCCACTAAAACTGGAGATAGTTTTCACTTTTTATAAACCGCAAGCGGTAAATGCACATAAGGCAAGGCAGCTCATTTGCACAACCAAGGATCAAATTTCCTGTCTACATTATGTAGGAATTTGACTATTAGGTCGGCCAGTTGTGCCCCAATATAATTTGCCGTTGACAAAAAAATAAAAATAAACCACAAGTCTTATTTGTTTTGATTAATAAAATAAAGTCTGATCTCTTTTTTTCTTTGGAATCTGAATTATACTAAAACCATAGTAAAATATATTGTTGGAGTACATGGAAAACAGAATTTCCCCAAAAACAAAATTCACAAAAAAAGCTAAATATAAAATAAAGTTTGATATACGATTCTGGCCAAACTGATAAGGTAAACCCAAGTACTTCCCACCACCATCAATATGTTGTATGTTATTCGTAGTATGAACCCTATTTTGCATAGCTTCAAACACTGCTAAATGTAATCGGTTGATTTATCAAAGATAATGAATTGGCCAGAGACCTTAGTGTAACTATCAAAGATTTGCCGCAACCTCACTGAATTTTTAATATCAGCCTTCACAAAAATTAATGATGAGTAACAATAAGACCACCTCGGCTGATACGAATGCCATTAATCTCACCACGATTCTGAGCGTTACTAAGCAACAGACTTAACAACTTCGAGCAAAGAATAAACAACTACGTAAAAGTGAATCCCCTTGGCGTAGTCCTCGTTGGGGTTAAAAAATTGTATAAACTTATATTGATAAAAACTAAGAACGACACAGATCGAGTACATGTCGTGATCCACATTACCCATTGACCTAAAAAACGTTTGCATAGCGGAACGTTTTCTAGAAGCACCACTTGATCCTATCATAAGCCTTACTTATGTTTGTCTGTATTGCCGTGTATTCCTGGGAAACCTGTTGTTGTACCTTTAGTGAGTGAAACAACTCATGTGAAACGAGAATATTGTCACTCATTAGGCGCCTCAAAATGAAGGCAACTTAATTCCCAAAAATAACCGCCGCCAACTGTATTTTATGCGTTGAACTAAAATTCTTCATTGTCTATGGCATATATAGTTATGATTTCATTCCCGTGGCATGACTCCTATTTGAAAAAACTCACAGACTGAATGTACCAAGTCGGATCCAACTATTGACCAGAAAAGATGGTACAATATGGATGTAAACCCATCAGGTTCTGGCGTCCGAAACCTTCTGATAGAAAATAGAACCGATTTTATTTCCTCATCTGTGACCACATTCGAGATTTTTGGTAACTCCAAAAAAAATTCATGTTACAAAGAACTCAAAAATAAATCAGAAAATACTGGCGAGCTTCATTAGCTATTCTTGCATTTCCAAAATACCAAGCTCCATTGTTCTCTCAGATTTTTGTAATAGTGTTTCGAGCCCTGTGATTACGTGTGTGATTATGTGTAAAAGCATGGAAAAAACTTGTATTAAAGTCACCTTGTTGTAGCCAATGATTCCTACTTTTATTTCTCCAATAATTTTCCCTTTCTCTATATGTTGTACGTAAATCATTTTGTAGTTGGTTAAAATCCACAACATCTGGTGTTTGTAATTGATTCACAACGGAGGCGTTGCCTTTTAACTGAAAAATTCAAAAGGAATAATAGCGGATTCGAATTTTTGGTCCCAAACATGGTTTATAAAATTTGAAAATATGTCCTTAGAAAGGCGAATTTTGGTCCCAAACTCGGGTATTGTGCTTGCCACTCATCATTAACCATAGCCCGATCTAACCAACTATGAACTATATAAGAATGAAGTTTTCATCTCCATGCCATATTACTTCTTGTGTAAGGAAGATCCTTAACATTACAATTATGGACCATCTTGCGAAAGGAGGTGAAAGTCGAATCTTCTCTCGTCGGCCCACCAATCTTTTCATGCGGACCTAATATTTCATTGAAATCTGTACATGAGCCACAAACCCATTCTATTCGTACTTATACAATCCAAAAGTTCCCACAATTTATGACGTAGTTGACGAATATGATAACTGTAAACGCATGATAAGTAGTAAATGCTTAGTATTATTGATAAACAGTCAACAAATCGATCCTTAACCTAATTAAAACGTACATACATGGAATAACGCCAAAGCAAAGCAAAAACCCCCTCAAACCCCTAGGGAAAACACACATAACATTATCATTCTTAAGAACAACAACTACATCACGCACAACATTATCAGGAGTCTTTGTCTCGATGAGAAATAGTATGTCCGGAGAATAATGGTGAACTATTTTCTTTAGGTGTCGAACTACGGAGGACCCTTTCCACCCTCGCTAGTTCCAAAGGTTGTGATCATGGCGCCAAGGTGGTTTATGGTCCACCGTACCGTCACTAATGTTGTGTTATTCTTTATAGTTTTCACTTCCTTGTCTTTCGCCATTATCAGCTATCATTGGTCGAAACCACTTCCTGATCTCCACAACATTAGTTCGACGACAGAATTTATATGTGATTGTATCATCCACATTATCTCTAGTGATGGACTGTTGAATGTCACATTCAATTAAAGCCAAAGGTCGCAAATACATATTCACCGCTTCGCGTTTGCGAGAGCCAGAAGGATAAGAGTTGTTTGGAGGAGAAGACACAGGCAGCATAGTCGAAGGTTCAAGACCACCTTCATTAAGGGAAGCCAACAAAGTCGAAGGTTCATGACCACCTTCAATAGGGGAAGCCGTTTGCGTCGCGCTTAAGTCATCTTCGCCGTCATCATCGTTACCGGGAACAAAGGCGGCATTAAGTTGTGAAGGAAAATCAACATCATCTTGGGTTAACAAACCGCAAACTACACAATATTTAAGTACCTTTTCATATTTGAACTTCATAATCACTAACTCCTCACCAAAATTGAAGATTCGTTGAAAACACAACGAAATGTGCACATTCCAGAGGAGACAAGTTCGAATATAAGTCACCATCACCCTATTCTCGGGATCAAAATCTGTCTCTAGGAAGTGACCAAGGCTACGACCAATAAAGTGCACCATTCCGTCTGTTAAGAACTGGATCGGGATCCCAAAGAGGAATGGTGTTCAATTCCACATCAGTGAGTGCTGGATGCCATCGTTCAGTCACCACCCTCCAATCATTGAAACCCCAAGTCCCCTTGCGTAGCACATGAAGCATATAATCCTCTGCTTTGAACATAAACTGAACTTTGTATCACCATAGATTCGACCGTGAGCGTCATCTCCAATTCCCCACAGACGAGGAAGAGTAGCGGTTACATGGACGCATGATTCAACTATGTCGAGTACCATCAATGTCTTTTGTGTATAACTCCGTCGGAAGTGTGACCGAGTCTTCCCAAATTCCGAGAGAAATCTTCTCCAAATGCTTTGTGACATTATCAGACATGATTGTAGAATAAGTAAAATTGTAGCAGTTTTGAAATGAGATAATTCGTTGGAAAATGAAAGAATTACAGGATTTAAAGGGCACAAACTAAGCAGTTCTCACCATGAGTAACCCTGTCCTAACCGCCGAGTAATGGCCACACACAATTATTAACTAAAAGCAACATTAACAAGGGTATCTTACAAGTTTCTTATGAATAAAAAATGAAATATTAGATATGAGAAGAGAGAGAAAAGAAGTGAAGAATCTCTTAATTAAGAAACTTTTGAATGAATTTTTAGTCATGTGTATACTTTTTATTGGTTCATTTCATATATTATATTAAAATATTAATATCTTATGAATAAGAAACATAAAACAAGAGACCAGGGATAATGATGGTCTAATGGTTGTGATTCGACGATTTAGGAACATATTTTTAGAAAGAGAAAATAGAGATAGAAAATATTTGGTTTAATAGTTTTTTTAAGAACAACTTCATTTGTGAGAATTTTATAGA
>JAKUCM010007550.1:0-13249 GCA_023374145.1 Lepidium sativum | reverse complement strand
GTATTGGGTTACCGAAGAGGTCAATATTGGTGTCAGAAATTGCAGAAAACTCTTGGAAAGTCTTTAGCCTAAACTTGTCTTCTTCAATAATGTGATCTCTGAGTGGTGCCGGGAGAAATTTTGTTTTGTCAGTGAAATAGATGGAGTGTTTGTAGTATAGTTCATGGATTCCCTCCACTTCGGTAAATACGAAACCTTTTTCAGAGATTATTTGGACGGAGATGCGGTAGTACTTCTTGATGTGGTCGCCATCAATTCTTCTTGAAATCGAATTTCCCGTTTGCCAAAATAAAACCTTGAACTACATTTCCCTGCAGTCGTATTGATACGAAAAAATCAATGTTGTATATTTAGAAGAAATAGATTTCAATGTAACCTAGAGTCCAAGAGGAGGAGTTCAATGCCTTTAATATTCTTCTTGTACATATTAAAAAGCTTAGAAAAATTATAAGGAACAAAAAAAAATTTAAAACAAGATGGGTTTGAAAGAGGAAAAGCACATCAAAAAGAGACCAAGATATACAAAATTGAAGACCTAAAATTCTGCAATTGTAGATTCGAGATAGCTGTGAGCATTGGTCATATATTCATATTCTTTAGTTTCTTTTAAATTTTCTATGTTTGTGATTTTTATTCATAAATCATATTATCGTTTTCTATTTTCAATGTCATTTTAATAGATTTTTTTCCTTTGCTTGTATTCATATATTAAATAATATATTTTTTGTAACTTAGTTGTTTAACGGTATAAAGATAATATAATAATTGTAATATAAAAAAATATTTTGAAGCATCAACACAAAAAAATTGAATGATATGTCAATGTAAAAGTGTTTTCAAGAAACTTTTAACAAAAACATTTCGTGAAGTTGTAACTTAATATTTAAATCATACGTGTAAGTAATTCACTTATATGGTTAGAGAATAATAATATGCATCTATATTTTTGTTTAGTTATAATAACAAATCAATATATATATATACATATTATTTTTAACTCATATTCCATTAGCTAAAATAAAATGTGTAATTAAGATCTAGATTAGTTTCAAATATCTTCATCAAACATTTATCGAAGGAACGCCTATACTTACTCTATAAAAAAGGTTTAATAAAAGGTGTGTTGGTAGTCATTAAAATTCAACTGGTTCTTTTGTTAACAGTAAAACTCCAAATAATATTTAGAAGAAATAGATTTCAATGTACGTTGGAGTCCAAGAGGAAGAGTTCAATGCCCATTAGAATATTGCTCATTTTGAAATTCCTAGCTTCCCAATGATGCAGGAGTCATGCAATGACCTCTTCACTGCAAAATTGGCAGTCTATTTCATCAAGGATTTCAAAAGTGAATGATTTGGAAGAGGAGACGGTAATTTATGGTGTCATCTTTTGGTAAGTGGAGATGGAGGTGTTAATATGGTGGTTTGTTATCTCTCGAATAGTTTGGGAAACTGAGGTGAGGGACTAATATTTGTATACGAAAATGTAAATTTAATATGAGATAGTGGACTCTGGTGAGTAATTACAAAGTGGGTTGTGATGAGTTAGTGTCTAATTTAAAAGCAAGTAATGTGACTAAGCAAATAATTGTTTTTTTAAGTTAACACAATGAAAAACTTTAGGTAACCGAATAGCTATGATATAGGAAAGGGATTAGGAGATCAAAATTAATCAAAAGCTATGGGGGCATCCTCTCAGCTTCTTCTTTCTCTTTATTGAAAATAATTACATTAACATATAGTAATTGCATTAATTTAATGTGAGATAATCGGCTCTGCTGAGTAATTACAAAGTGGATTGTGATGAGTTAATGTCTAATTTAAAAGCAAGTAATGTGATTAAGCAAATAATTGTTTCGGGATTTTTTTTTAAAAATTATTTATAAAACATAAGTTGATGGGCAACAATATACCAGTTTCAGAAAGATGAGTAACCTTCATTTTATTAGTATAGATTAATCCTTTCCACATCTGTTACAGCAGATTAACAAAGATCCTTACCTTTTGGCGTCGATGCAGAAAAATTTACGTGAGTGAGACCCAATAGATAGATAAGTTTTTGAATTTTTCAACACGACTAGAAGAGAGGCATCTACACAAGACTCCATACGAACTTTCCATAGCTCTTGTATAAAGGCCATTTGGTTACTTGGAAACTCCCACGACCAGTTTTCTCGGTTACGTCCTTCGTTACTGCATGAGGTTGGATAATGTACCTTATTGCACCGTCTGAATGAACATTGTATTTGAGAAAATCCCGAATCCCATTTCATTCTTTTGGAAGATAACTTTTCTGGATTAATTTTCATTCGTTTAGGGAAAATGTTCTTCTCGCCCCCGATTCTTGAAAGTGTTAGGTCTGATGTAATACCAGACTGAAGAGGACTAACCAACTCATTGCTATGCTGACTCTCTGTCTTGTGGTCTAGCTTCTGAGTGGTATTGTGAAGCATGTCTTCTCTTAAATTTCCTTCCTTCTCTGAAAGATAGGTCATAAGCTTAGAGGGACTTCGAAATTGGTAAATGAATCTCATATTGATACCAAGACTATGAGCAAGATGTGCTGCAGCTAGAGAGTCATCATCGTCTGAAACTTTTTTGACCAGTAAAGCATGACAAATGGCCTATATCAAAAAGCTTAAGAAATGATATGAAACCTCTTCTACAGTAAATTAGATTCTGCAGATAAAGGTCTCTACAATTTATCATAACTGTAATCTCAAACAAATATTGAGGCTCTTGTTTATCTGTTTCCAGTGAATTATATATCAGTATCTCAACATATATTGCATATGCTATTATTTTCCTAGCCCCTTATGTTCTGTACTCCATGTTACTTTACTCCAGGCTCAGCATTATCATCAAGAATCTGACTGAAAGTATTCTTAACACCCCTAAACCGTCACATATATTATCAAATTTCTTTGCATAACTCTAGTCTCTTTCTATCCAAACTATGACCACCGCCAAAGGTTACCCAGAGAAACTTACTATAGTATCGACTTCCTAACATGGTTAAGAGAGAAAGAAGCAATCTGATACCAAAAAGGAGAAAATAAACAAGTATTAAGCACAGCATGGAATCTGCCTGACCTTTTTAATAGTTTCCAGAAGACTATTAGCTCCATTGCAATGCATCATATCTTGAGCATGTGATCTAGAACATTTCAACCTTTCTAGTGCTTCATAATCAACTTTTCCACTACAAGTACTTGGTAGTGACTCCACCAAAGCAAAATGGTTAGGAATCATCAGCGAAGGGAGTTTTTCTCTCATCCAATCTTTGATCAAATATGTGATACCTTCATCTGACCTGGTTTTCTTGTTCAGTACGAAAAAGGCCTCAAGAGAAGCAATTTCAGTCTGATCTCTGTTAAGTACAACAACAGCTTTAGTAACATATGGATTTAGTTCTAAAGTTGTTTCAATCTCTTCAAGTACCATCCGTTGTCCATTGAGTTTAACAGTTCGATCCCTTCTCCCACTAAAAATCAAATCACCGCTAAGCTTTCTGCCATAATCACTAGTTCTATAATAAAGCTGGCTTCCGCAATCATTGGTCAATTGACAGCAAGGAGAGCTATTATGTAGCTTCACATAGTCTTCGGACTCTATTGAGGGATGCAGGTATCCTTGCGAAAGACAGAGACCACCACACATATTTCTCCCTCATAAGGTTTATCTTCATCACCAAAAAGTATAATTTTGTAATTGGAAATTGGCTTGCCAATGGGTACACTACCAATGTTCTCGGTCTTTAAGAGTTTTGGCAACCCGCTGCAGTCAAAATATGTGCAGTCCCCTGATACCTAAGCAAAATGAAAGGAAAATGATACACATTCAACATCAACGGACCTGCTGCATAAGTTTGGAGACATATGATCACAAATCCAACCTGCAATTATAAGACTCAGCCTACCTAGCAAACGAGGTAAACTAAGGAGACTTCAATTTATAACCATATTTCAAACTAAAAGCATGCTGTTATTATAAACATCTTTCAAACGAAAAACACAAGCCAATACAAACTGCTGATACTGTTGCTTCCCCTTGAACTTTTTAACTACACCAGCTTAAGAAGAGATTTAAGCATAAGCATAATTTCTCACCTCTGTACTCCCATATAGATTCAGAAAGCAGGTTTCAGGAAGGAGCTTGTGAAGTGAATCCCACAGGCTCACGGGAAAGGTTTCGCCACTTAAAATTACCAACTTCAGGCAACTTTGGAGCTTACTGTCTCCACGATGTTGTAAGGTGGGAAGAATAGCTTTCATCATCGAAGGGACGATTCCGAGCCTACTGATAGAATACGCCTATCAAGATGGATAGACTTTTACCACATTATTCATATACAAAGTAGAAGTCATACAATGAAAGATAAACCAGTTTTCCTCTAATGATAGGAACCTTATTTTAGAAACCTTATTGTCAGCAACCAACAAAAGAAACTATATATGTTCTTCATCCGACAAAAAATTACTGAATTCTTGGTCCACTCAAGAAATCTAGTCACCACATAGTGTTCTTGCAGATACACCATATGTAGATTGAAGTTAAACAACAGAAACCAGAAACTATCATTGTGCAACAAGGCATTTAATGGATTTATCATGATACAAAAACAATGTACAATTTGTTGCTCATAAGTTATGTTTTGTTATCCAAATCTCCAATGTACAACCTAACGGTGATGCTTGTATTGGAAATCGATCTCTCTTTGTTTAGGATCGGACAACAACAAACGTTGATTTGTTTCTCTCACACAAAATCGGATCCCTCTGCGTCTTCTTCTTGGTTGATACTCTGTTTACTTTTTTTGTTTTCTAGTTTTTAATCAACCAATCAGTATATTTGATTAATTACCAACAAGGGTATATATATTTTACAACATACCTATTCACTAAAGGTTATGTCTTCTAAGAGACATCCTTAAACCTAAAGACACAAACTTACAAACAAACACAAACATTCGATTGTACCTATTCATAAACACATATTCGATTACATGAATCTTATAGTTTATACGAAACCCTAAAGTTGTTTAATGATATACGATGAAGACTTGATCATATTCCAACACTCCTCCTTGATTATGGCTTCATCATGACTCCTAGTTCCTCTCTTAAAGCTTCAAATCGTGATGTGCTTAGAGATTTGGTTAGAATGTCTGCGACTTGAAACTCTCCTGGACAATACTCAAGTTTGATTCTCCCTTCTTGCTCAGCTTCTCTTACAAAGTGATATTTGATGTCGATATGCTTTGTTCGACGATGTTGAACTGGATTCTTTCCTATATCAATCGCAGATTGATTATCACATAGAATACGAGTACCTTTCTTAGTCTTGAATCCGAGTTCATTCACTAAGCGTTGCAGCCATATTGCTTGATTTGCTGCAGAGCATATCACAGTGTACTCGGCCTCAGCAGTTGATTGAGCCACTGTCTTTTGTTTGCTTGAATTCCAACAGCAAGCACCTGATCCTATTGTAAAAACATAGCCGCTTGTGCTCTTCTTGTCTTCAACCGAACCTCCCCAATCACTATCAGAGAACCCTACCAATTCTGGTTCTTCTACTTGTTTGAATTTAATATTGTAGTTCAAAGTACCTTTAACGTACCTTAGCACTCGTTTTGCTTCTTGGTAATGTTCCATCATTGGAGCAGACATGTAACAAGATAAATATGAAGTTGCATACATAATGTCTGGTCGTGAAGCACAAAGATATAGCAAAACTCCGATCATGCTTCTATACTTTGTAACATCCTCAAGTTTTTCCTTTAAAACTTCTTTTCTTTTGCCATTCGGTGTTAAAGGTGTTGATAACATGTTGCAGTCTTGCATTCCAAATTTCTTTAGAAGCTTCTTGGCATAATTTTCTTGTGATAAGAGTAAGCCACTTTCGGTTTGAATTACTTCCATGCCAAGGAAGAAACTTAGTTCATTTAAATCTGTCATCTCAAACTCATTCTTCATCTTTTCTTTGAAGTCTTCGATTTCTTCTAAGTTGCTTCATGTGATTATAATGTCATCGACATACAAGCTAGCTACCAAGATTTCGTTTGTACCTCTCTTTACATAGAGTGCTGCGTCGTTGATGCTTCTTTTGAATCCATGTTCGATGAAGTATCCATCAATTCGACCATACCATGCTCTAGGCGCCTGTTTTAAGCCGTATAGTGCTTTGTGGAGTTTAAGGACTTTATCTTTGCTTCCTTCTTCTATAAATCCGGGAGGTTGTTCTATGTAGACCTTCTCCTCTAACTCACCATTTAGGAATGCAGACTTTACATCCATTTGGTAAAGTTTCTATCTGTTTTGAACAGCAATAGCCATAATAGTTCTTATTGTATCATACCTTGAAACTGGTGAAAATGTTTCAAGATAGTCCACTCTATATTCTTGTGTGAATCTTCTGGCCACCAATCTTGCTTTGTGTTTAATGGCGTCTCCACTTGCATTAATCTTCAAACAAAAGATCCATTTGACACTAATCACATTTTTGTCACTCGGTCTTTCAACAACACTCCATGTTTTGTTCTTCTCTATCATACGCAGTTCCTCCTCCATGGCTTTTAACCATTCTTCATCTTGTAATGCTTTTTCTAAGGGTTGTGATTCTTCAGCCATCATCATGAATACCTCATGGATAAGCACCTCCTCTTCAACTTCAGTTGTTATTCCCATTAAGTCGTTGATTGGTCAAAATCCTCTAGGACCAACTGATTCTTCCCCTCCTTGAATATGACCATGATTCGTATTTGAGATTTGAAGTTGATTAAAAGCATTACTTACTTGGTCTATTTGATCATTTAGATCATCTCCTCTTCCTTGTTCTCGTGTGTTTATTTTGACATGTGATGTGATAGTTTTTTCTTCGGTTTTTCTATCATTGCTCCATGTCTTCTTCTCACAAAAGGTAACGTCTCTTGAAACTTCGACTTTCTCTTCATTTACCAAGTACACATGATATCATTTTTACTTGTTTCTGTAACCTACAAATATCCCTTGTTTCGCCTTTGTGTCGAGTTTTTTTTCTCTTTTCATCCGGTATGTGTATGTAGCAAACACATCCGAAAACTTTCAAGTGTTCAACACTTGGTTTCTTTCCACTCCATATCTCCAATGGTGTAACTCCTTTCTCCAATGATTTTGATGGCAATCGGTTTTGCAAATATGTTGATGTTGCTATTGCTTCAGCCCAAAACTTATTCGGTAAGTTTTTCTCCTTAAGCATCGATCTTGCCATCTCTACAAGTGTCCTGTTTTTTCTTTCAGCAATACCATTTTGTTGTGGAGAATAAGGAGTTGTTACCTCATGGTGTATGCCACTCTCTTGACATAACTTCTTGAATTCGTTTGAAAAATATTATCCTCCTCCATCGATTCTTAGTCATTTTATCTCCTCTTGAGCCAATCTTTTCTCCATATAAAGCACCCTCATTGATGCGATCTTCTCGGAGGTTTTAGACGCCTCTCATGCGCTTTTAGGGTGCCTATCAATTCTTTTACTAAAAGAACTGATAGGTATTTTGTTTGTTCGAGTACCCCAACGATACTATCGAATCTATGTGGCATGGAGATAAGTACCTTTTGAACCACTTGGTAATCAGTCTTTTCTTCTCCATGTACTCGAAGTTGATTGCTCAGGTTGATAACGTTTGTTGAAAACTCGTTGATTGTCTCTCCTTCTTCCATCTTCAGATTTTCATATTCTCTTCTCATGGTTTGAATATTAATCATTCTAACTTGTTGGCTTCCTTAAAACTCCATTTCAAGAGCATTCCATGCTTCTCGAGAAGATGATGCAGAAGCGATTCTAGGAAAAATTGATTTCGATACTGCACTTTGCAAAATCTGAAGCGCCATCATATCCTAAAGTAATCGGTCTTCTCTTTCTCTTGTTGCTTGAGGTGTGGCTTGAGTAGTTGGAGTCTCTATGATTCCATTCTCTATCACATCCCAGAGTTTTCTGGTTTTCAGAATTGTTGTCAATTTGATTTTCTAGAAACTGTAGGAATCTCCATTGAAGATAGGAATGATTTGATGCATCGTTGTCTCCATGTGCTTTGATACCATATTGGAAATCGATCTCTCTTTGTTTAGGATCGGACAAAAACAAACGTTGGTTTGTTTCTCTCACACAAAATCGGATCTCTCTGCGTCTTCTTCTTTGTCGATACTCTGTTTTCTTTTTTCGTTTCACGTTTCTGGTTTTTAATCAACCAATCAGTATATTTTATTAATTACCAACAAGGGTATATATATTTTACAACATACTTATTCACTAAAGGTTATGTCTTCTAAGAGACATCCTTAAACCTAAAGAGACAAACTTACAAACAAACACAACCATTCGATTGTACCTATTCATACACACCTATTCGATTACATGAATCTTATAGTTTATACAAAACCCTAAAGTTATTTAATGATATACGATGAAAACTTGATCATATTCCAACAGCTTGAACCAATTTACCGATTTTTACATGGATATATAAAAGCAATATAGGAACAAGAAAATGAGAAAAACTTCAAGAACATCTTGAATTTCTTGGCAGCAAAATAGTTTGAATGAGAAGAGTTTCAGGGATCTCAACACCATGACACCTACAAGTGTGTTTGTTTTTCTTTCCAAAACCATAAAAACCATCTCTTACTTCCAGAAAACCAATGATGGATAACATATTCTCTTTTAGGTAAGAAATGGAGGGATGACTAATGGGGTGGAATTAAGAATAGCACCAAAAAACTCCTGCACACGATCAATAAAGCCAACTGAAGTCTTGAAAACCAATTGCTGCTCTCCAACAACTGGATAAAGCTTTTTGCATCCACAGGAAGCGATTCAAAAGTCCTTCAGAGAGCAGGGATAGAATTTTCAGATGCCACGTTGCATGAAAAAAGAAGAGCATAAACGAAAATGTAGAACTGTTTATTTTTGTTAGCTATAAAGCAAAGCTACGTACTATCAGTTATGTACTGGTGCTAGCCCTTACATACATAGTGTGACTTACAGTATACAGAAAATAATTGATAGACTAATCAATGGGAAGATTGAAATATATGGAAAAAGCCACAGGACAACCTTAATAGAAATGAGAGCTACATAACTATTCCAACAAGATGTGCAAATATCCAAAAGAGTCAAAACTTATGCAATTATGGAGAGTTACAGCAATCATGTTTACAAAGAACCAATTTAACATTACATGCATTAAATAACCCGAAAGAAAATGTTTATGTTTGCCACCCATTGTAAGGTCAAACATCTGGTCTATTAATAAATACCAAATGATGATATAAACAAATCCCTTTCTAGAACTAACAAGAAGTTTCAAGGTTATCATCATACGTAAAAATTTATTTGCATTAACGAAAGTAGCATAAACTTTATTATGATGTAAAGAGAATTGTCCTAAACCTTGCTCAGTACCACACTCCTTTTGGCTTCCCTGTAGATCCTGAAGTGTACATGAGATAACAAAATCTCCTTGTCTCTCTGTCTTGCAAGGCCAAACAAAGCTTGAGCGACTGCTTTCCGCATCCAACAATTCATCCATTGAAATTAATAATACAAGGCAGAGGTTGCTTTCCACGAGCCAATGTGATCTCTCGAAGGCAATAACAAGAGAAACACTTGAAGTAGAAATTATAGACAAAACCCTGTCTCTTGGCCATGACGGGTCTAAAGGTAAAAAAGCTTCCCCACACCTCAGAACAGAAAACACAGAGACTATGTATACAACTGAAGGTGGCATATATAAAGCCAATACCTTTGGCATGTATACATCTGAACCAACGCTCGTCCTTTACTCTCTCTGCGATGTCCATTTGGTTAAGACTTTATGAAATTGTTAAAGATTACTCATATAAGGAAAACCTTAAATTTAAAAAGAGCCAAAACAGGTAACCTCGAGAATCATCGTCACTGGGAACATTGAGAATACCGCGGAGGACGAGAGCTGAGTGAATCAATGGATGACGAAAACTTGGACTTTTTGTTGTTTTTTTTGTTCTATCAGAGTTTGTTCTATGAGAATTAACTTCCAAATATGTGTATTGTCTTATGGATATCAAATATGTATCGATAAAAATGAAAGGGAAACTTTTTTTAACATTGTAGCACAATTAATCAGTCTATTAACCAATTTTCTATTTAATATAGATTTTAAAATTTGATATTTGGATATACAAATAGGTCTATTTTTAGTCAACTTATCACTTATCATTATACTAGAAACTGAAATTTAGTACATGAAAATTGAATATTTGGTATCAGATTAATGACAAAACATAAGTGAATTCGTCAAAGTGCAACGACAGAAACTACAATTTAATACAGCTTCTTCTTATGATTATAATTTATAGTAATAATACACAAAATTGAGAAAGAATATTCACAATAGGCTACAAATCTGTACGAATAATGTAAATATTATTATTGACGAGAGATACATAAAACATTTTTATCCTCAAAACTGATTAAGAGCCCTCATGAGATCTCTCTTCTTTTGTCTTACTTTACTCGTGGGAGAGAGAGATAGAGAAGAGAGAGAGGTGCTTCACACTAGAATTTGCTACATAGCTTCTAATATCTCTTGCCAACTTCGTCTTTGAATGCTTTCCGATAAAAAGGAACTCTGCATTTGATGATGCACTTGAGATCTTTCATCTTACCTTTAAGGATCTCAACCACCTAATTATAAGAGGAAAGATTTTCAATGGAAACTAATGTTGCTATGAGTCTACTTGTTAAACAAGAAACTTGGTTTGGTACCTGACTCATCCCAGGTCTCTCTACTGATGATTGTTGGATTGATAAAGCCGCAGCCAAAAGTACAAGTTTTATCTGCTTCCATTCGTACTCAACCACCAGCGATGGATCGATCAGCTCTCTAATTTTGTTCTTCTTCATTAATGGTTTAGCCTGGGAACACAAAAAATAGAAAGGAACTAAGAACAAATGTGCATTGCGAGCATTGTTGTCCTGGCTGTAGGACAAAATGGCTTACACTCGCTTATGGCTCTGTGTTAGATGACTACATAGTCACTTTGGGTACTTTTACCTTTCCTGCTTTCAGGGAAGCTAACAACTCTGGGAATAGGAAAAGGAAGAACTTACCCATAGAAGAAGACTTTGTTTTGAGTAATCAAGAGCTCGTCGACCAGTAACAAGTTCCAATAAAAGTACACCCAAGGCAAATACATCGGTCTTTTCATCTACTATCCCGTGAGTTAAGTACTCTGGAGCAAGATATCTGAAACAAAGAATGCATTTCTATCTCTTCAGACTTCCTTAGTAAAAAACAATATGCAAGGAAGAATCAATATTTCTATGTTTAAAGCATTGACTTACCCAAATGTGCCCTCAAAATTGGAAACAGTATGGTGTGTCCAATGTTCAGGTAGCCACTTTGCAAGCCCAAAGTCGCATATCTAACAAAAACGCAAAGAAGTTATCATCACAGAGCAGAGAACTGAAGTATTTCCAAGCATCATTTATATATTGATCATACCTGAGGCGAAAAATCATGTGTAAGAAGAATGTTTGCCGCTTTGATATCTCTTTGTATGATTCTCCTTTGACATCTCTGTGAAGATACACAAGACCTTCTGCTACTCCCAATGCTATCTTGTACCTAATGTTCCATCGCATCTTCTCCTTAGAGCCTATCATATCGTCAACGATTAGTATAATTACTTTTCTGTTTAATACATGTGATAATTATAAGGTTGAAGAAAGAGTTGCTTACTATAAAGCATAGAAGCTAAGCTGCCATGAGGTGATAACTCAAGAACAAGGTGCATTCCTCCTTCGACTCCATAGCCTAAAAGCTTGGCTATATTTGGATGATTAACATGTGCCATTATACCCATCTCTGAAAGAAAATCTACAATGATGTCTTCGCTATTTCCTCGCATTAGCCGTTTAATCGCAACCATTTGTCCATTTGGTAACATCCCTTTGTAAACTTCAGCATAACCTCCTTTCCCAATTAGATTCTCTGCTCAAAATGCACCAAATATTGCAACAATTACATAATCAATTGCAATCATAAAACATTTAGACCCATTGAAGCATTGTTTTAGTTTCAACCTACATTCAGACCCAAAATTTCCTTCAAAACAATCAACAGAAATTACCTAAACAGGATTGCTAATACTCTCATTCACAGCTTCATAGATAGAAATCAGAGAAAAAATCAGATTTGGTACGAACCTAAAGCGAAATTGTTTGTAGCAGACTTGAGCTCAGAGAAGGTGAAGATTCTTCTAGGAGAGAGTAGAAGAAATTGAGCATCACTAGAGCCAAATCCGAGATGCTCTCTCATGCTACTGCATCTTCTCAAAGAGCTCTTGATAACGCCATTGTTGTTAAAAGGAATTTTGAGATTCTCCAGCGACTTTTTGGATCTACTTCTCAGAAGTTGAACAATTTTGCGTAAAAGAGAGCGGGAAGGGTTCTTAACCTTGTCGGAGTTACCAAATTCTTCAGTTCTGAAGAATTCCTCGAGAACTCCGGTCGGTGAAGAAGAATCTGGAACATTCATTGTCATGCTCTGGAGAAGAACACAAAACGAACACATTCACCACCTAAATTCGAACTTGAAGCGGCGCAATTTTTTATTTTCCGCGAAAAAGGGCAGAAAAATATATTAGTAATAATAAATAAATAAATAAATAAATAAATAAGAAATGTTCTATTATTTTATTTTTCCCCAAAATAAAATAAAAGACATGGAAATTTTGCGAGCAAAGTTAAGAAAAGAAACATCCAAGGAGAGAGACAAGATGAAAAAAAACAGTTTCTTTTCCAAGTTTCTAAATCTAAGCCGATAGACATTTTACAAAATATGTTAAAATTAAGGGTGGGCATTTTAACTTAATCGAATCAATACGAATTGAATCAATCGAGCTTAAACCAATCTAAACTAAACCAAAGTGTACATGTAAACTATTTGGGTTATAATTTTTCTCAACCTGAATAATTTGGTAAAATTTGATTTGAAATCGAATCAAAATGATAAACCAATATGTTTATTTTATTATATTATTAATAATATTATATAATATATTAGTATATTATGTTAAAATGTTTGATTGTCAAAGTCATCATGAATTTTTGTACATAAAAAATTAACATCTAGTTACGAATAGTTTAAATTATTGTTCTTTTCAGTATTTTCATCATTCATCTCTTATATATTTCACAATTTTATGATTTTTATTTTTCATATAAAATTA
>JAKUCM010007549.1:0-32209 GCA_023374145.1 Lepidium sativum | reverse complement strand
TGTTTTCTTAGATAGCATTCGACAAGAAGAAATGTTAATACTTAGAGAGTGGATGGTTAGGGTGCGACAAATGAGAAGAATATGCATTGATGTAAGAACTTCAATCATACATTTGATAAGATTAATTCTGGAAGATCGAAATGCAGGCAAATCATTTGTAGCTTTGGAAGTTAGTAGCTTTGGAAGTGAGTGAAATGGAATTGCTTGAAGAGGTTCAAGCTACAAATATGGTAAAAGATTTGTGGTCATCTAAACTAATTTGTTGAGAAAGTGGTGAGTTACTGTGTTTTGAGATATATAGGATCGTGTTTGGTGGAATTTTCATGTTATTGATTTAGAAATTAGTAATGGATTATGGTTAATCAAGCGTATGATATTTTGATAATTGTGCCTTGAGCAGTAAAACTAGATTCTAATTTGTGTTGGAGAAGGAGATAAGTTTGTTTATAATTTATAAACATAAAGTAAATTTTCTTTTTGTCAACTTATATACTATACTAATTTTGATAACCAAGAATCAAGCAAAGAGTTTACAAAGCTAAACATTTTGGCTAAATTACAACTTCGAGCTAACCAGTCCGCTTTCCAATTAAGGATTTTGGAAATCCTGTAAAGAAATTTTTTGGTGAATACTCCTTGGAGTCTATCAAATTCCTCTAGATATTGTGAGAATGCGGGCCAATCTTCTGGATTTGTCACCATCATCAAGATATGTGCACAATCTATAGCACACTAAACTTCTGAGATTCTTAAAGCTAAGATTGACTTCATATCCCAAATGATTGCTTCGAATTATGTGTGCAAAGAAGATAAGCCTCTAAACACACCTCAAACTTCCATGTTTGTTCCTCCAACAGTATATGTAAAGCAATACTACCATAAACCAGGGATGTACTCTGGTCATGATGCAACCCCCCATATTGTGATTGCAAAATCTTGACAAACCATACTTACGTTGCCCATATCCTCTATTAATTACCACAAGAAGTTTCAACTCTGTATCCCGATTTTACAGAATATTTACCTGATTTAGTAAAGTACCATCCAAAATAATGTGATTTACTCGTATTAGGTACTCTAATCCCCAAAATTAGAGGTGCATCTCTGAGATCTACCATTTGCTTAATCAAAGGTATTCGCCATGATCTTGTTGAACTGTTAATTAGCTGATCAATTATATGATCATGGTAAATGTTTGGATCCGGACACGTTGCCGGTTTGGGTATTATACCTGGAACACATGGTTCATGCCAAACTAAAGTAGATTTGCCTTCTCATATCCTTAAATTAAGTTAGTTATCAAAAGAGAATAATATATATATATTTATATTTATATTCACATTTTAAAAGAAATCATTAATTGCATGCTTGATATGTTACAGATTCAAATCAAAAGCAATTCACAAATATAAACTCAAAATATTTCATTATGAATCGACTAACACTAGTTATTAGTAGTCACCTTAATTTTTGAAATGTTTAAAAGATATATAAACTCTTTGGAATTCATCATGAATCTCTGACTTTTGAGTAAAGAATATCTCTGAAATCGACTAACACTGGTTTGGCAGACTGTTTTTGCTATCTGGTTGTGATGCGTCTATAATATAATTGTTGAGATCATGCAAACTCGCTCTACCTACAAGAATTTTGTATTAAACGACACCTTGAAATCTATGTTCTATTGATTTACTCACTCATCATAGCACCAAGATGAAAAGATGATGACCAAAATTGGAGTGTGTTTTATCAAGTCACATCAATAGTTTACATCCATCATTTACAGTTGAATCTAGAATTATGAACACGAAATGAATGTTTAAAGTAAATTTTTAGAATTGAACTCTATTCTTTCATTGAAAAACATATTTTAGACTCCCACAAAGAAAGATGAAATTTAGAAACCTTAATATGACTATGGAAGTTTAGATGTGGAAAAGAAGAGCAATACAAACACGATAAAATAATATATGTATTTATAATAAACAATTTAGACTTGTAAATCTCAATATAAAATCAAAATGCTATAGTTCAAAATTCAAAATTTTGATAAGAATATTGATTTTTAAGGTTAGTTAAATTGATTGTATATATACTGAATTTGTTAAAGAAATAGATTAAAACATCTACTACTTATTTTTAGGGATTACTATATATATAAAATTTGTTTTCTATTATTATGTAGGTTGGATATCTAACTTTCAAAAATCGAAATGAATATATGTAATTGCAAATGGCATCTAGCCTAGTGGCAGGCGGTAAGTCTACTTAAGGCAGCACATTTGCATAACCCGTGATCGAGTCCTTTTGCATACATTATGTAGGAATTTGGCTATTGGGCCAGCCAGTTGTGGCCCAATATAATCTGTCGTTGACAAAAAAAAAATGAATATATGCAATTTATTGTATATTTTTTACTACAAATTAATGGTTATTTTTAAAATATGAAATTATAAATATACAAATATAAAATCAACCATTATACTCGATGATAAGTATATTGAGTATATTGTTAGTTAAGTTTGGAGATAACTTAGGATATGTATTACATATTTGTAGGGATGGTTTACAATACATATTTGTAGGGATGATTTACAATACCGAAATCGATGGCACAATATATTAGTTCCAAAATCAATATGAATAGCAAATGGCTCTTATTTTAGTGGCCGGCGGTAAGTTTACATACGGCAGCTTTTTTTGCACAACATGGAATCGAGTTTCCCCGCCTAAATTATGTAGGAATTTTTCTATTGGGTTGGCCAATTGTGGTCCAATATAATTTGCAGTTGACAAAAAAAAAATCAGTATGAATATTTCCAAAAATTTAAGGCATATTCGTTTGCAATAAGTTTACGGCTGGCTTTTAAATTTGAAATCAGAAATATAATCAACTAATATACTCGATGCTAAGAATATATATAAATTATAAATATAAAAGTAACAATATTTTATCTAATAACAAATTTAATAAGTCAAAAACTTAAAATTTAACACTTACTTAAAGTTGTGTTTTCAAAAAGTTACATCATTGAGAGTTCTTGGAGTCATCACCATGAAGTTTGCATTGAAATTTAGAGTTCTTGTAGTCATCAACACCGAGAAACACTAATTAAACTCTAAATCTTGGAAAAAAATTCTATATATAGAGAGGAAGATGACCCATCATCAGGGTTTCCACCATGTTCTCCACTTTTGCATAGTCTATCACAAACTCTACTTATCAGTTTTTAATTACAAAATAGTTTTGAATATTTGACTGTATTCAAAATTATTATAATTATGGGCAGTGGTGTCCCTATTAACAAAAAAGATGCATTTGCTTAGGGCCCCAAAATATATAAATTTTTGGGGCCCTCTAATACCAAAAATTTAAGATAGCAAAAAGAAAACTTTTAAGAACTCAAAAAGAAAATTTTTAGTTTGTTTTTTAAAAAATGAAAATTTCTAAAAATTTAAAACATAAATTGTTAATTAGATTTGAAAAATAGAAAATAAAAGAATTATTATTCCAAAAGGAAAAGGAAAAAAAAAAGAAAAAAAGAAAAGGATATTCATAGTACAAGAGAAAAAATAAAAACCTAAACTTATAAATAGTTGTTTAAAGTTTACCATAATTTACACATTAATAAACTATAAACAAGCTTTTCATCTCGTTTGTTCTTTTGAGCTAATCCAATATTTTACTTCATCTTCTTAATTGTAAGTTGTTCAACTTTTTTATAATTCTTCTAAATAGCTTTTATATAATAGTCATTTTTTATAAATTTTAGAAACATGTCTTCAAGAAAGTATCCATCAGGAACGCAAAAAAAGACAAAACAAATATAAAGATGACGCATTTGTGAAATCACAAGCAGGTTCTTAATCAAGTTTCTTACAAAACCTGAAAGTTCTAGTGATTTTGTGAAGGTTAATAAACAAAAGGAGGATGAGAATATCAACCGAAAAGAGGATGAGAATGTTAACATAGAAGATGATGAAAATCTCAATACAGAGGAAGAAGAGACACAAGTGAATATAGATGAAAAAATGCTGATTTTGAAGAGCATGATAAACTTCTTGATATATATAATCCATGAAATTGTGGAGAAGTTGATTCTAGATTAAGACTTATTATGGTTAGAAAAGGTCATGCAACAAGATATGCAATTGATTTCAACTTTCCAAGAGATAAGACTAATGGTCAACATTTCTCCCATACATATTATTTGAGAGATTTGAGTAATGTAGAGAAGCAAGATAGACGTTGGCTAGTTTATTCAAAAACATCAGATAAAGTCTTTTGTTTTTGTTGCAAGTTGTTAACTCAGGACAAAAATCCAAGTTACCTCACATCTAAGGGATTTGGTGATTGAACTACTTGAAAGGAATGGACGATTGTAATCCAAACTCATGGATTGCTTATCGGATTTTGTTGATGATTCCAGTTATGGTTGCTTCAGCTGAAAGAAGTTTTTCAAAACTAAAGTTGATAAAGTTTTATTTGCGATCAACTATGTCACAAGAAACACTAAATGATTTAAAAATCATATCTATAGAAAGATACCTAATTAGAAATTTAGATTATGAGAATATGGTAAAATAGTTTATTGAAACAGAAGGAAAAAAAATTATGTCTTAATCGTTTGTTTTTAAAAATTTTGTTTTGGTTTATCAATATAATTTTTTTATTACATTATATTTATATTATAAAGGGAAAATTTTACTAAAGTTCGCCTTAAGCCTCTATAAAGCTAGGCACAACACTGATTGTGGATATATCATTGTATTATACTTTTATATAATTGATATTTAGCTTAAAATTTAATATATTGGTTAAAACACGAAAAAAACAAATCTCATTGACATGAGTATTAAAGTATTATTCATAGTATCTTATAGATTAACACATTAGGCTTCGCTACAATGAGGGTGTTGAATTTTGGATTCAACCGTTGAGTCTCTCCAATGGGGTTATTGACTTAAAACAATGCTGATGTGGAGTTTTGTGGTATTGAACACATTCAATGGGTGTTGAATGATTAAAAGAAAGAAAAATTTTAATAAAAAAAGTTGTCGCAAATTGAAAGAAGGAAGATGATAGAGACATGATAAGGACACATATCCTTTTTTCATTTGGCGAGATGATTTGTAAGATTTTATTTTATCCTTATATATTAAAAACTACATTAATTTCATTTTCATTATTTAAAATTTAATAAAATTTATATTAAAATTTATTATTTTTTTGTTTCTATAAAGAGAGACTTGTTTCATTTAATTTGGACACAGAGAAAAAAATAATTTTTTTCTATAATTTTATACTATCATTCCATAAATTCATATTTCTAAACATATTTTGGGTAGCATAGATCCAACAATAACCTTTTAAATACTCAAAATTTTAGTAATCATCATTTTCAATACCCAAATCCCCACAATTACCTTTCCAAATCGGTTTTCCAATCAACAACACCAAAATATACCAAATTATGGATTTGCACCAAATTTTATCATGCTGTCAGCTGTTCCAAATTATCATCCATATTCATATTATCGAGCAATGATGCCACTTCCATCCCAACCAACAGAGTTTCCAGAATTTTTAAACATAAATGGCTCTTGGTGGTAAGAGTGATGCAAATGAGAGTGGTCCAAATGAGAGCGCTACAAATGTGAGCAGTCCAATTATGGACGAATCAGCTCATACTCACAAGAAAAGCCACAAATGAACCACTGATCAAAATATTATGCTTCTTAGTGGATAAATTATATATGGGACAAAGAGTATTATTAGAAAGAAACCAAAAAAGTGAAGCTTATTGGGGAAAAATTGCTGAATATCCATGTGATGGAGCTTCATGTAGAAATCATTCAACTACATAAACAAAATCCAGACAAATGGATTGGAGCTTATGATAACGCTAAATGTTTGCAACAAAGTAGTTGGTCAGAGAATGATATATTGGCAAAAGTGCATGAATTAAATTAAAGTGGTACGAGCGTTTGTTTCAATTTGAAGTCAGAATAACATGTTATTCGTGATCAACCACGTTATGGTAGTCAGGTTGGAGGAAATACTGGATCGATAAGTAGTGGATCCAAGAGATCTCGTGAGAGTGATGCAAGTGATTCCAACTCTGTGGGTTCTATTGCACATTTAATGGGGAGAGATACAACTAAAAGAAGAGTAAAAATAAAGGCAAGGCCGCAACTTTAGAACTGATTAACGAAGAGTGGAAAAATAAATAAAATAAAAATATTTATGTAATAAATAAAATAAAATATTTATGTATTCAATAATATTTTCTTGTCGATAATCTTTGACTTTTTGACAAAAGAATCCATAATTTTTACCTTTTAATGAATAAAATATAGCTTTTATCTATCAATGTATAATGTAATGTTTGGTTGGAGTCATGTGATTTCAACCTCATTTTCTTATAAATGAGAGCAAATTGTTCCATTGATGTACTAATACCAGAAACTTCATCATACTAAGAAATTTATATAATCCCCCGAATGCAGAGCTTTCATCGCCGCATTCTTGAGTCAATTCCTGCAACTTTGCAGTGACGTCGTTGTAGAGCTTCTCAGATTTTTTTCCACAAAACCCCGGCTAAATTAGTATAATAAACTTGAAAACCGTTTAGTAAACCCGGAAAATTTAAGATTTTATAAAAATTCAATAAAAGTTTTAAAATCCACCAAAAGTGTAATAAATTCAAATTTATAATGTAAATCCGAATTAACGTTATGTAAACTCGAAAATTACTTAAAAAAATTAAACCGAAAAATCATGTTATACAATTAAAAAAAGATTTGAAAATTCTTAATAACGTTTTATAAATCCGAAAATTATATAATAAAATTAAAGAAACCGTTTTTAAATCTGAAAATTGTTTTATAAATAAGAAAAAACGTTATAATAATTTGAAAATCGTTTCATACTTCCGCGAAAAATTTCAAAAAATAGTTAGTAAATCCCTAATTCCGAAATCCGACTTCTAAGATCCTAGATCTAAAAATCCAATCCTAGATTTAAAAATCCAATCTTAGATCTAAAATTACAATCGTAGATCTAATATAACTTGTAAAAATAAAAAGAATAGGTGAATGTCATACCTTGAGAGGAGGTGGACGTCGTCGGAGCTGGTGGAAGGAGGAGAAGGAGGCGCAGCAGGTTGGAGGAGGAAGTGGTTGAAGATGAGGAGAGAAAAGAGGAGGAGATGGGTGGATAAATGGAGGCAGCTTGGGCGGTTGAAGATTATGGCTTGGAGGTCGACAACGGCAGAAATGGAGTCGGCTTGGGCAGAGTTGGCCAGAGAAATGCTTCGCCGGTGAGAAACGAGAGAGAGAGAGAGGAAGAAGAATCAGAGAAATCGCAAAGAAGAAAGAAGAAGAAAAGAGAACGGCGCTGTTTTTATTTTTACACGGGCATCGCAAGGCTCTCGCAGAATCACGATGGCCTTGCGACATCCTTAGGGTTTTGCATACTTGCAAGGCCCTTGCTACATACTGAAAGTAGATGTCACAATGGCCTCGCAAGGCCTAAATCTTTTAAAAACCAGACCTGCGAAAACACTAAGGTAAATGAAAAAAATTGGCTTTTGCGAGAACCTTGTGAGATCTTAGTTCCAGACGTCGCAAGAGTCTCGCATACCTGCGAGTCCTTTGCAACGTTTGGAGCACAGATGTCGCAAAGGCCTTGCAAGTGCCAATTTTTTTTAAAAAAGGTGTAGAGTACTATAAATTTTCCTTAAAAAGGTGTAGAGTCATATGAATTTTTTTTTTTAAATGTGTAATACCGAGGACAGAAAATTGTTAAAAATTCCTTGCTAGGCCATTGCGACATATGTGGTCCAGACGTCGCAAAGGACTCGCAGGTTTGCGAGACTCTTGCGACGTCTGGACCACATATGTCGCAACGGCCTAGCAAAAGCCAATTTTCTTTTAAAAAGGTTCAGAGACCTTTCTTAAATCGGACTGACTAATCTGAAGGTTTTGATACCTTTTACCGTTATTTTCTCGGGTTCGTTTTAGGGGTTGTTTCTTTACCTAAAAAAAAGATTCAATTGGCCCCTACCTCGCCGTAGGTTATATACCGCAAGAAAGCATTACAAAATTGCGACATTTGTTCCACACAAAGGTAGGAGCCTAGCAAATCTTTGTTCTTAAAAAAAAAGATTTGAACATTGTTTCTTTCCCCACTACTTTTTCTCTCTAACTTCAAATGAGTTGTTGAGAAAATAAATTGACATGGAGGGTTATTTATAGGGAAAAAAGAGACTTTGCTATGGAATTGCGATGTTTCATAAGCCGCATAGCAAGGGTGTTGCAAATCTTTGTTTTTTAAAAAAATTTTGAGCATCGTTTAGATATTAAATACAAATCAATTCTCATAAGGGAACACAAATTTCAAAGATTTCGAACATTCTCAAAATCTTTGGAATATGTGTTCGCTTATGAGAATATTCGAGATGTTAAGTATAACGATTTGTCGGAGGACCTTTGGGTTTGTTAGAAACTTGACAAATACTAAAAACTATGTTGTATGAGTATCAAATAGTCATTTGTTTCAAAGGACATAACCTTGCATATGGTCACACCGTAGAGAAGATATTTAGTTCAGAACAAGTGAAGGGTTTGCGATGGTGTTTTTTTTTTAAAAAAAGGTTTTGCGATGCTCCTGCAACGTAAGGGGCGCAGATGTCGCAAAGGTGTTGCAAACTTGCGACACCCTTGCGACATATGTGCCCCTGACGTCGTAATGGCCTCTCAAAACCTTTTTTTTATAAAAAAAAAGGTTCCAGATGCTAAGTATAACGATTTCTCGGAAAAGCTATGTGAAAGGACTTATAAAATAAGTTCGGGGTTTATCCCATTATTTGAAATACAATTTAACTCAATTGATCCCGCGTACCGTATGAATACGACTGATCGATCCCGATTAAAGTTTTCGAGAAGCTATATGAAAAGAATTATAGAATAAGTTTAAGATTGATCCTTAGTACCAAAACTTATTAATAAGATGGATGATTGATTACCGATGTATCATCGCTTTCCAAGGATTTTCACTTTCATATATTCATACATTTTACGGTTACTGTTCGGGGGAGGTTTGGGGTTGTTGGTTAAAAAAATCAGAATCTGCGACGTTCTTGCTATGCCAGGACCATAGATGTCGCAAAGATGTACCAAACCTGCGACATCCTTGCGACATATGTGGCCTGCTACACCCTTGCGACGTCTGTGGTCCTGACGTCGCAAGGACGTCGCAGACTCAAGTTTTTTAAAAACTAAAAAACTGGCTTAAATGCTACGTGAAAGGACTTATAGAATAACTTCGAGGTTTTTCCCAATATATGAAATACATATAAAACCAATTGATCCCGAGTACCGTATGAATACGATTAATACTTTTGATCGATCTCGATTAAAGTTTTTGAGAAGCTACATGAAAAGACTTATAGAATAAGTTCGAGATTGTTTCACTTTCATAGGTTCATACATTTTACGATGTATCGATGTAGGTGGTCTAGACGTCGCAAGCATCGTTCTGAAATTAGCAATTATTACAAAAATGTTACGTAGGAATCAACCAATTCTCATAACATGAACCAAAGATAATAATGGAAAATCGAAATTTGTGTTCGCTTATGAGAACTGATTTGTACTTAATTTTCCAATATTCTCTTTGGTTCATGTTATGAGAATTAGTTGATTCCTACGTAACATTTTTGTAATAATTACTAATGTGAAAACACTTTCTGCGACGTTCTTATTTTCCTAGTACACAACAATTTTTGGCTATTGTATATTCTCACTCTAGTTTCTCTCTCTTACTACTTGTGAGTTGGTGTGAAAATACAATCACATGGAGGGCTATATATTTAGGGAAAAAGGAAAATTTGCTATGAAATTGCGATGTAGTATAAGTCCAACGCAATATCATCGCAATGATTTCGCACAAATTGTAATGGAACGAAGGTGTCACAAGGACATCGCAACCATGCAATGCAGTTGCGACATTATTACACAGGTCGCAATAGCATCGCAAAGCCATCGCACAGTCTGCGACACATTTGCGAAATCCGTTTTACATCGCATCTTTGCGACGCTTTTGCATTACCAAAATTTTTATCGCAAGAGTTTCGCAAAGTTGAAGCAATTTTGCTATGGCATTATGGCATCGCAATTTTCCGTCGCAATTGACCTGTTTTCTTGTAGTGTTACAAGAAACCGTCTTAAATTGAATAAAAATATATTGTCAACCGGTTTCGGGAGCGTTGTTAAAAAATAGAGGAGGACTACGCACCTCATAGCAAGAAAAAATACTTCAAGAGAGATCACACAGCTGCAAATCAGAGATTAGTTGATGACTACTTTGCCAATCAACCTACATATGACGACACAATGTTTCATCGACGATTCCGGATCTGAAAGCATGTTTTCCTTCGGATCATTGATGATTTAGCAAACAATGACAAAGGACGAAGCAGGCCACCCAACCCAACAGATCAGGGTCGGACCATGCATAGGTTTGAATCATGTCACTTTTCTTTTGGATCATCATGTGGTTACCGGACGATGGGAATAACAAAGCACAAATCTCTACTTCACTCAACCTTTACATCCATTTGTTCAACTTTTAAGAATTGCTATTAATCCAAGTACAAACCGAATAAATTCCATCTTCAAAATAAGAGAAAATATTCCATCATAATCAACTCCCTTCTTTTAGCTGAAACTTTTCACCACCAACTTGGTCTCGGGATGCAAATATTCAATGTTGGGCTAAGTAGGTGGATAAGAAGTGATCCACAATTTTGGACCATATTCACATATGACCATCAAAGCAAATACCATACACGTAATCTCTTCTCAATTGTAAGTTTTGATGATAGTACCGACAGATTTAGGCTCGAACTATAGGCATAATCGTTTTCAACTAATTATATAAAAAGCTTTTTTTCTTTTATCATTTTAAAGGTGCTTTCTATATTGGAGGGAATGGCAACAGAGCAAGCTTGTTATATAACCTCTCGAAACCAAATAGAGGTATATAATTCGAAGACTATGCAATCAGTCTGGAGACTAAGTTACCCATAGAGGTATATAATCGTAACAGAAATTTATTACAATTCGAAGTGTGTAGTCGTAGGCGCAGCAAGCAAACGGATGGGAAATGAATTTCTGTCAACTACAAGACTTTAGCCAATTAGTGCAATTTAATCTTCGACTTACATCTTTACATCATTGTGATATTTAAATTGAAATGGACCTCAATGGGAACTAGTGTTTCATGATGTTTAGTTATAATTTCGAGACAAGATAAGAAAACGTTTGTGGTTATTCACTCGCAAAGGAAGGATTAAATTCTTCCAATTGGCTGAAATCTTTGTTTCTCGTCCATCATTTTCATTAACTTTATATCACATTGATTAAACTCCAATTAGTAAATTAATGGAGCGACTTTATTAGAAGGAAACAACGATCTTACTTATTGTTTTTTCTAGACACTGTTTAACCTAACGCTAAATTATGATTGCAATTGCCTACTTATCCTCCATGTGGTTAGAATGAATGATTTCGGTTATAGAGTTTCGATCTATCCATATTATAATTATAAAAAAAATTAATATGGATCGAATTTTATTAATCCAATTATTAAAACAAACAAATATGATTGCAGTAAAATCTTATTGTGGCAATTGTCCAAAATAATTATTGCAATGATAAAAAGATAATGATTTTAAGTCATACCATCTGATAATTGGCTGTCAACATTTATTAATTTGTTGTTACTTGTTAGCATGAAGATGTATGTTTTGGGTTTAATTAAAGAAAATTATATTAATCTGTTTTGTTTCTTTCTAAGAAAATAGATACATGTTAACAACTACATGCATATGGTCCTGAACCTTACTAATTGAACCCCCTTCGGTTCGGTTTAAGCCCAAAAACGACTTAAGACCGATGACGAAGAGCGTCAAAAGTCAAAGCATGAGAAATCCTCGAAGTAGGAGCCCAAGCATTGACCGGCAACGACCGGTGGTGTGCAGACGTGGCAGCCTGAGATGGTTGTGGCGGTGGGAGCGACACGTGTTCACACGAAGGGCACATAGTGAGAGTCGTGGGTGGACTCATGTGCATGTAGAATTGAGGAGATAGCTTAAGTGCTCTTAACTCCGTTACTTCTTTCTGTAACCGACGGTTCTCTTCCGTTAGATTCTCGCAGCATCGCCGTAAGAACTCACAGTCAACCTCCGTTTGCTTCAGTTTTGTTCTGTTTTCGAAATAACCAAAATACCCTTATAAGAAATCAGGATAATAAAGAGATCTTTGTCCGAGTCTTTTTTTGTTTTGTTTTATTAGTTTACCTTGCTCGTCTGTTTTGAAACCAAACTTCCACTTGTCTTGCTCTTAATCCTAATTGCTTAGCCAATGCTTGTTTCTGCTTCTGTAACAATTTTAAAACAACCTTTCTTCAGTCTAAATCTACCAAAATGCCATTTGCATTTATTGACTGACCAAAAACAAAACTAATTAATAGTAGTAAGCTTTTTTTTTCCTTTTTCAACCAGTGATAATAGTAACGTTGAAATAATTCACTAATCCGAATATTCATTTACATGTTTTTTTTCATTTTCAGAAACTATATTCCATGGCCATCACTTTCCCGGAAAAACAATCAGAAAACTTTTCTTAGATGAGAAAATAAGTCAGTGATTTAGAAAGCTTACAGGATTGAGAGTACTATGATCCTTGAAGGTCTCTTCGAGAATAGCAGATTGATCTTTAGAGAGTCTAAGCTTTTTTCTCGAATTATCACCATCTTCATCATCACTGATTCCTCTTGAGCCTTGTGGATCTGTATCTTCTTCTCTTTCACTCCTTTTCCCAGTAGAGCTTGATACTGTGCTGTTAGGTGAAGATACTCCGGCGTTGTCATCGCCGTATTCCGCCGTTGACGGTGGTCTGTTCACGTCGATTCCACGGAGAAAGGTTCTTGTTTCTACACGAGATGAATCTGACTTTAGAACTGCATGCATAAAATAAAATATGTCAAAAAAAATAACTGAGGTATTTAAGGTTTACTCGATTAATATTATTATCACTTTTGTTAAAATTTCAACAAAGCCAGATTTAGATCTTGTTTACTAGATTAATATGAAACTTTTTTGACAAAGCTATAAGAGAAGATATATGGTTATGAATCTTCAAAACATATCTGCTTTTTTCTCGGGAAAAAGGAAACAGAGGAACTTATAAAGTTATAACGTACCTGAAGAATTAAAACTCTCGTTCCATGAAGATCTTCGGAGCAATCCAAAAGAAGAAGAAGAAGGAGTAACAGAAACAGAAGGATTGGACTTGGGACTCATCTGTTTCTTTGGAAAATTCAAGCTTAAGCTCAAACCCAGATCATCTTTCTCCAACATCATCTTTCTTTGTTCCTGATAAATTATCTCTAAGGAAACGATCAAGACTTTTCTTCCACACAGTTTTACACAAAAGTTTTTTGCTTTTTCTTTAGAGAGAGAATAGAGAATATGAATGGCAAACAAGGAAGAAGAAGAGTTAATATAGAGAAGTAGAGAGAGAAAGAGAAATACTGATGTTATTTTTTAATTTAAATTTTTGATTTTTCAATCATGAGTGTGTGACTAGCTGGGGGCAAAATAATTATTATTTAATCTCAATAAATAATTGAAACTTTAGTTCATTGAAATAATTATATAATCAGAAACTGTGCTTCTTTGTCCCCCTTTAACTCTCTCAACCTAAACAAATGATCAAATCTAAGAAATATTATAAAATAATAATTATAGTCACACCATTAATGATTATGTTAATATATTATTATTAATTGTAACATGAAATTTTATCAGTCAAAGTTGATATCTAATCAAACTATCACTAATGAATTATATTTATATGACTTTAGTGAACATCTCTTCCTCTTAATAAATAAACAAATATAAAGAAAACAAAATCTGATAATATTTGTTTTATTTTATATTTTGCTTACAGTGTCTTAAATGCTGCAGAAATTAAGATTTGATTTAAAGAATGAGTAGATTGTTAAAGTCGTGGGAGGATCATGAACTAGTCAAACAAAATTTACAAAACCTCTAGGAAAGTATTTAATTATCTGAAACAACAAACCTTATTGAATATTACCATGTAAAACCAACTAAAGTTGGTCAAACATCTATAATTATCAAGGAATATGTCCAATGTTGGCCACAATTATTTCAAGATTATGATTGTTAAATAAAATTTAAAAATTATTAATTATAATGCATATATATATATATATATATCCTTTTGTGGAGAGAGGATAAAAAATGATTACCCTTATAAAATGGCTCTAAAGGCAAAGAGTCACGCTTGTTGCACACTTTTTAAACCTTTTACTCTTAAGCAAATCACTGATACAATTAAAATAAAAACGGTTTGAATTGTATTCAAACATCTTTTTATTAAAAAAGGAAAATAAAATCAAAGTTTCTTTTGCCGATTTTCTTGTTCTAACGCATGGGTCGACCACATGAGTTCTACTTTTGGCGTTGAACTACTTAATGACCAAACACAGTGCCACAAACTAAATTAATAACACCTGTTACCAATTCATAATGATGATGTTGATTATAATGATGAGACATCATCATCATATACCATAGACGTATTTGTCTTAGCTATAGTAATTATCATTTATTAACACATAATTGATTATCATATTATAAAAAACCGAATCGCTGCTTCTAACCAAATGACATTCGTTTTTGTTTTCTTTCCACATTATATTTTTGTCAAATTATAAATAAAATATGATGGTACAACAATAAGATTAATACAACTACTAAATACAAACATGAAAATGCCATATACTCAAATAAATTACTATTAGGTAACAGTTTACATACTCCTTTAGTTTTGTTTTAAGTGGAATCTTTGGTTTTTATTCACAGATATTATTTAATTTGTAAATTAACCTAAATTTCTTAATAATATGCTCAAATATCATGTCGTAAAACAGGAGAAGTAGTACATTTTTAGTCCAACTCTTACATGTAAAAACAGCCTAGACAATAGCATGATTATATGTTCAGAAATCATTGGATAATTTCTAAAGTAACTGTCAATCATGTATAATGATTGATTGAAATTAACAAATTATAATGATTGAAAAATTGTATAAAATGTATATATATTGGCAAAATCAGAATATAAAAAACCATTAAATGAAAAAAAGAAGTAGAGACTATTCTATGAAATAAAGGTCGATTAATAAGCTAGAAAAATTGAAACATCTGTGTATTAGTTGCAACCAGATTTTTCGAATCCTTAAAGGATATTAATCCAGCATTGATAGTGAAGGTCCCAGTGACACGCTAAAGGAGGAAATGATTACAGATTTGAATAAATGATTGACGGTCAGGATTAAAAGGAAAGCTGCCATGAGATCCAACGGTGGATAAATGATTACATGAATGGGACCCACTTAATCCAGCTAAATGGTTTGACAACAATCAAATATGAATATGATTGGAATCAGACACACAAACTTTTCATCCATCTGATTTTCATGATCAATGTGGGTCCCCTTTTCATAGTCCTTTTACTATTATTTTTTTAAATTGTCACATTATCACATTCCCCCTATATTTTTATACAAGTTTCTCTTCTATTTTTTTTTCAAAATTGAATTTTTTAACACTATTACTATTTACCTGTAAACAAAAATATGAAATAAAATTACATTTATTTACTTTGACACAATATTTAACTGTTTACTATTTCGTTCTAATAGAATTCTTATGTTTTATATGTAATTTTGAATATCAAATTAATTGTTGGTTATACTAATTCATGTAAAATGAAAATTGTTTGACTATCTATATTTTGTGTGTAACATAACATCAAATGTAAATTAGGTACTGATGATGGTTAATAGAGGTTAAAATAAATATTATGCAGTTTTTTATTATCTTTATAAAATCCTTATAACCAAAAATAATTTGGGAGAATAAATATTATTTATTTAAGTGACCATTTTCAAAAGAAAAAAAAATATAATTTTATAAACTAAAATTTGGTTCGTAGTACAATAATAATTTTAAAAGTCTGACGAAAAATAAATATATGAGTAGTGTTTTGATAAAACATGAAAAGCATGGTTGGAATTTAGGTCCGTATATAGTTATATATAAATTTGATGACGAATGGGGCACAAGACTCCAAAGATTTTAAATAAATTCAGTTCTACTTCATATTGGATTCTACTATTTGCAAAAATAACGTAAATAACTTGACAAAAAAAATCTTGACCACTTGTATTTATTTGGTTAATTCATATGGTAGATTTACTGAAAGAAAGAAAACATTAGGAAATTGATAATCTTCATGGCCCGTTTCGGGTCAATATTCTTAGGAGCAATTTTTTTTTGTAAGTTCCAAATTACTAAATTATTTATATATTTGTAAAAATGTTATTAATAAATAAGAAAGTATAGCTGAAAATTGATAGAATGATTTTTAAAAAATAGATACATTTTTATTTATTTTGTTAAAAGAACACATATAAATTGTAGATGTTCTTCATGACTCTAAATATAATTATGTGTGTGTACAGAAAAAAAGTTAAAAAAGAGAGGTGGAGTTCACGTGGGGGTGCAGAAAGCCAGAAAATTATGGAACATATTTCCAAAGTAAACTAAAATAATTTAAATTTAACTTTTTGGAAAAGGTAAATAATTTAAAAATATTAAACATGATATATCTAGGACTGGAGTAGTATATTTATGGGTATATGTGGGAAACATAAAAATAAAAAAATAGAAAGGAAGAGGAAGAACAAAAAAGAGAAAAGTAGAAGAAAGTCACGTGGACCCATAATGAGAAGAGCCAGTAAGAGGCCTTGAACCACGTGAGTAGCACACACACGCGTGTCGTTTTGTCGGGCCACACGCAGACAGAGGAAGTCTTAACAATCATACGATACTTGTTTCTTCTTCCCTAAATTCAGCAAACTCCATGACAATTCATCATCATAGTCATCACTCTCTTCTCTTTTTTATCTCATTACATTATAGTATTGAGTAATGAATATAGCATGGTCTTCTTTTTATCATTCATGTTCCAATTCAACTCTTGCACGTACACTTTCGGCTTCATTGGTAGCATTTTATTGCAGTCGTGTACACTTTTTTTATAGATCCCAATGGTAATTGGCCAAACAAACGGATTAAATTAACTATGCCGCTACTAGAAAACGAACCAAATTGTGGAACGAGCTATATAAAACATGCAAAAATATACATATTTTAATACACGGAAGTAAAAGTCTATCTGTTGTCTAGACCACCCACAAAATAATATACTAAAAACTCATTCCATAAAATTTGAGAATTTCTTATTTACAAAAAAAATCGAATATAGATGAGTAGAAGTCGATAACTATATAGTTCCGATTAAAAACTATCAGGCTTAGATTATAAAAAAATCTATCAAGCTTTGAGTTAATTTTCTATTATTTCGAAAAAAACTTCCATAACAGATTCTTGAAGATTTATGTTTAGATCAATGAAAATCTCCATCTAACAAATCGAAGTTAATCTCTTGGTTATTGGAATGCTTATCGATTTGTATTTGTTTACCCTATGTTCTCTTTAGTTGTGCTACACTTTGAACTTGTTGATTGTCGTTATAACATGTTGTAAGTGATTAGAAATCAAATCTGTAAACTTCCGAGTTATATAATATAGAAAAATTTATAAATCGTGGGAAGCAGAATCTAAACATTTTTCACCGATCGTAATTTACTCCGACTTCGAGTATGAGATGTCGGCTATGAATCTACGATCATATAGCCACTAGCTAGCTAGGAAGGCTCGAGTGATAGGATAAATGTTAATGCACCATTATCTCCAGAATTTCATGTAACCTGGTCTCCTTGTCTCCGTAATATGTTCAAGTACATCATTGCCCCTACGAGTAGGTGCTGTGTTATAATTTCTCTCGGTGTTACTGTAATTTTTGCTTCAATTATTCTTCTTCACCAATCTTTTTGTCGGTCGATTTTTTTTGCTTCTATATATATTTATTATAAGGGGCTTCTTCTTTACATCTCATATTAACGTGATATCTTATCGGATTTAAATCATTGTCATGCTTAAAGAAGAAACTTTTATGATCTTTGAGAATTAACGATTCATACGAGCCATGATTTCTGTCGTATGGAAATTGCCTACCACTATTATGTCACTATCCTTATATATGTCTTAAAGATTCAAAACTATTATCATTATTATATCATTTGATTACAGAAAAAAATATCAATACGCTCCTATTGAATTGCTTGAATTCGAATCATAATGAACTGAACCCAAATGAAATACATATATAACGAAAGAATAATATCGATTATCATATATAAAAAGAAGCAAGAAAAAGAATAATAACGATTAACTCCTAACTACTCACATAGTAGAGTATATTTGCAATGAATTATGAATGATAAAATAAAAGAGATTGAAAAAATGAGTGAATTACAGAGAGTCGTGAATCTATATACTAATAAAAGTAAGGTTTGAAACCTCTTAAGCCATCCACATAGCTTTTTTAATCTCTTCTAATGATGTCATGTCAGCATAAATTTTCTAAAACAATTATTAAAGAACTCACTTAGTGACTCACCTTTTAAACATCCCACACTCTACGTTTAAGCGTTAGTTTTATTAAAAATCGATGGAAACTAAATGGGCATTGATCCACGATATATTTAAAAGTGATAAATGTTACTCAAATTAATCACAAAATTATCTCTTCCAATTTTCTAACGTTCCTTACTGCAAATATTTGTCTAATTCGTTTAATCTGTAGTGATTTCTTATATTCTCATTTGTCTCAAACTAATATGGTTCATGTGAAAAAACAACCTCTAGCGTTTAGAAGATCATCAATATCAAATATTTTTGACCCTTGCTTTATTAGGTATAACAATCTGAGTACTTCTTTTTTTTCTTTTTGTTACCCTTAAATACGTTGTCTTCCTTTCTTCCTTTCGAGATTATACTGCTAAGCGACTAACATCATTCACTTTCTATAAATCACGAAATTTTTTTGTTAAAATTTTCTTAAAAACACTTTTACATTGACATGTCATTCAATTTTTTTGTGTTGATGCTTCAGATTATTTTTTATATTAAAATTATTATATTATCTTTATACTGTTAAACAACTACACTACAATAGATATATTATTTGATATATGAATACAAGCAAAACAAAAAACTCTATAAAAATGACACTGAAACTAGAAAACGATACTATGATTTGTGAATCAAAATCACAAACATAGAGAATTTAAAAGAAACAAAAGAATATGAATATATGACATGCTCACAACTATCTCGAATCTACAATTGCAGAATTTTAGGCCTTCGATTTTGTATGTCTTGGTCTCTTTTTGATGTGCTTTCCCTTTTTCAAGCCCATTTTGTTTTAAATTTTTTTTGTTCCTTATAATTTTTCTAAGCTTTTTAATACGTACAAGAAGAATATTAAAGGCATTGAATTCCTCCTCTTTGACTTCAAGGTACATTGAAATCTATTTCTTCTAAACATACAACACTGATTTTTTCGAATCAATATGACTGCAGGGAAATGCAGTTCAAGGTTTTATTTCGGCAAACCAGGCAATTCAGTTTCAAGAAGAATTGATGGCGACCACATTATACAAATTGAAAAACTTCATAGTCGATCCTAGCAAGAAGTACTACTGCGTCTCCGACTACAAACACTCCATCTGTTTCACTAACAAAACAACATTCCTCCTGGCACCACTCGGAGATCACATAATTGAAGAAGACAAGTTTAGGCTAAAGACTTTCTAAGATTTTTCTGCAATTGATGACACCAACATTGACCTCTTCAGGTAACCCAATACTTACCATTTACAATACTTAGCACATAAATATCATGCCACACAAACTTAGTTTTACGTCTTTTAGATGTCATAGGTGAGCTCCGCGTAATTTCAGGTGACAACCTCCACTTGAAATTCACTAAAGAAATGACACCTCAAGTACATGACACAAGATCAAGTGATAGAGTGTTTCTACACTTCCAACATCAAGAGTAAGCCCTCGCAACCTTTACGCTTAATACGTCTCTCTCTCAAGATAAAGACCTAACATTTAATATCCAGTGGTGACACAATCCATGTTAGCTTATGGGGAAACATTGCCGAAAAGTTTAGGATCTGATGGAATAACGCACACATCAAGCCAAAAGTGATTCTCATCACTACTGTGAACCCAAAATTTACAGGAGGTATATTCAATTTCCTGCTCACTAATCCCAAATACAACTACAACTTATATTCGATCCCACTACGCACCTAATTTTCCTACATGTACTGTAACCCTAACCTCAACATCAGCTACCCGCCTCTTTTTATGACAATGACGTTGATGACACCAAATGTTTTTCCAAAAGGTATATTCTTTGATGCTATTGCATGATTACCATCATTTCTCAATGATAGCCAAATCGACACTAACAATAACAACAAAAACACATTTCAGCTTATCTCAAAGTGACAAAAAATCTCCGACTGTTTCAAGCGCATCATCCTCCATCACAAAACTGGAAATTGTGACTATCAAAGAATTACAACAGTATCTGCAAAGTGAAACTCCATAGATAAGTCCCTTTTCAAAATTGATAACCCTACAAGTTCCAAACTCTATAACACAGTCGTCGAGATTATTAATTACTTTCCAATGACAAACAAACAAGGCGGCAAACTTTATCTATCTTGCTACAATAGATGCCATCGATGAACAACAATATGGTTGGTACTACATCTCATGCAGTAGCTGTAACACAAAGTTGGGAAAATCAGGCTCCTCATTCTACTGCAACACGTGTCTAAAATACAACAATGTCGGCCTCATTAGTTTTGCACATTATGCTTTCATTTGAAAAGGACATGTCCAACACAAACACAAACTAAACAACAAATAATTGTCTCCAAATGGATGTGTAGGTACCGCTTTGAAGTAAGGGTCCGTGACCACAACAAAGACACAAAACATTTGTGATTTCTGATCGTGAAGGGACAAACTTTGTAGGACGGAAAGCTTCTGAAATTATAAACACATTTATCGAGGTATATTCATGCCCTTTCACCTCAAAAACACACCTACACCTTCCATACAAGTAATAACCAAACTTTGTTACCTTTTTACCCAGAGAGATGATAACAATGAAGAACTAAAACTAAAACTCTTGAAAGTTTAAAACACATTATTGGCCAAACTTGCAAATTCCATATCAAAGTGTCTATGTACAACTTCCAAGCTTCACGTCAAACTTTCACTGTCTCCTGTATTATTTCGAACGACGTTGGCTCGAATCACGAGGCGTCCAAAATAAATAACCGCATATCTGCTGACTGTGAAATTCTTTCCAAGGCTCGGAACACACATCCAAACGAAATATCCGATGAAGACGTGAAGAACGAGAAGCGCCCCCATCTAGACAACTAAACCAGCTTATTCACCTCACATTACAAGTTGTTTCTTTGATTTAATTTAAAACCATTATCAATGTTACAAGTTTTGTCAATTTCTTGTCCCTCCATACTATTCACAAGTTCCATCTTATTTCCTCTTTTTTGGTTTAATGTTGCACTAATACGAGATCACCTTTCTATAAAATTACTTCCACTCAATATTCATTAGTATCCAAATGTTGTGTTTTGTTGAATACGCAGTAGGTTAATAAAGTCATCCAAAGTTTCATGACACAAACACTACAAGAGAACATGGGTTTTACAACTCTCATTTTCGTCCCTAAATCGTTGTAAAGGCCTTTTACAACGAATTAGGGACGCCACGTGGTTCGTCTTGTCTTGCACGTCGTAAGCCAAAAAACGTCGTAAAATCGTTGTAAAAATTAACAACGCAATAATAACATTGTTAAAACGTCGTAAAATAAGTGTTGTAAAAATGTTGTAAAATTAAGAGTGCGTTGTAAAGTCGATGACAAACTTTACCTTGTAAGTTGGTTGTAAACTTAGCAAGCAATTTACAACTAAGTAGAGACGAAATATTTTACAACGTATTAAAGTCGAAATGTGTTACAACGTATTAACATCGAAAACTTTACAACTAACTAAAGACAAAAATTTTACAACTATTTAAAGACGAAAATGTTTACAACTACTTAAAGACGAAACTTTAACAACTATTTTACAACGAAATTATTTACAACTATTTAAAGACGAATATTTTACATCGATTTAGGGACTAAAGTTTGTTATTTATTTATTTTTACATAAAATTGTGAAATTTAATATTTTGTATTTAAATAAAAATATGAAATGAATAAATTAAAATTATAATATAAAACTAAAATATAAAATTAAAATTTTTTTACAAAATTTATCTACAAATTACAAAATATTTAACGGAGTAATTCGTCGAACATGTCAGAGCTACGATCGTCCTGATCTTCAGCTACCCGCTCGTTCAAATCGACCTCGACATTCTCCATAGGCCTAATCCCGAGGTTCCGACGTCTAAGCTCCTAAGCCGCAAATGCATGTGGATTGCCCGCCACCAAAATATCCATCACGGATTCCATGGCTGCAAATTTTTCATCCGAGGATGCGGTGCCGTGCAACATGTCACTGTAATGGACACGGCGTGTATGGTTACGGGGTACTATAATTTGTACATACAAAAGGATGTTCCGTAAATTAGACATTAATTGGATACTGTAAATTCTAAATTCCGTATCTACTAAATAATTTCTAAACAACCTACGTTATTCTAAATCCTAAATTTGTCAAAAAAAAAATTGTAGAGAGAAGGGAGAGATGGATACCTTAGAGAGAGATTGTGGAATGGGAAATGATGGAATGGTGTTGCAAAATTGGTGTTATATTTATAGGGAATACATGGAGTTGTAAAAGAGTTGGGAATTCATGTAACGTCGTAAAAGAGTTGTAAAATTAGGGTCAAATTTACAACGTATTCGATGTAAATACGTTGCCAAATGTGGATTCAATGTATCATTACGGTACAATTTATTGAGACGTTATAGTGAATTCAATGGACCGTAACGGTATAGAATAGAACGTCGTAAACTCGTTGGGAGCTAAAAACGTCGTAAGGACGTTGTTAGTTGCCAACGTCTTTACGACGTTTGCTTTGAAAACGTCGTAATGACGTTGGCAACTAACAACGTCTTTACGACGTTTTCTTTCCCGACTTATTTACGACATTTATTAATAATATTTCAATTAAAATAGTTTATATGATTTATATATTATAAGATATATAAATTATATATGGTTTATATAAATTATTATAAATTATATATGGTTTATATAATTTATATTAATTGTAATATGTATAGTATTTTATATAATTTATAAGATTAAAAACGTTGTAAAATCGTTGGGAGCTAAAAACGTTGTAAAGACGTTGTTAGTTGCCAACGATTTTACATTTTTAATAATTTAATTTTTACTTGGATTATCACTTTCTGCAAACTCGTCGTGCTCCTCATCGTCAACATCTTCTTCAGGGAGATCCTCGTACTCTCAGTTTTCCGGATCGATAAGAACCACTAGCTCTGTAGCTTCCTCTGGCACCTGTAGCGATGAACATGATTCTTCCTGCAACGGTAAATCTCCACATCCAATAATTCGCCCACGCGGTGTGATCTTCACTGTAGCTAACCAATTGATGCCTGACTTTTTGACCCTTGGATATAGAATGAAGCTAACTTGCTCTGCTTGTGATGCTAAGACGAAAGGCTCAAACTTGTTGTATCTTCTCCTCCCATTCACGTCCACAACTCCAAATTTGCTGTAACGGACACCTCTGTTGATTACGGGATCAAACCAGTCAGATTTGAATAGAATAGTTTTCAACCCAATTAATCCCACAAATTCCACTTTGATAATCTCTTGCAAAACCCCATAGAAATCGGTTTCACCTTTCACACATACTCCCCAATTCAACCGTGATTTCGGTTAGACTAGCTTGGTGCATGAATATTTCTGCCCCATTCATAAACTCCTTTGTCACGATTCCGGCAGCATCTCTATGCATATACATCCATTTCCGTTGCTCGAATATATCTCCACCGAAAGACATTTTTTGGGTTTTTCCACAAAACCGTTTTTTCCCCCTCTACCACGTTTTTTTTTTGTTTTTTTTTTATGTTGTGATTAATGAAGAGAGGCTTCCTCCTTATATAGGCAAAAAATTAACGATGATTTTACAACTTTCCGCAAATTACGAGTAAATTACAACACTTGTACCTAACCATAAATATCTAATTTGAAATTACGTTCTTAAATAGTTGTAATTGTAAATGAGTTGTAAAGTAGAGACGTTTTAGCATCGAAATTTTTAATTTAACAACACCTTTACAACTCCAAATTTAAATTTTATTTAAACCTTTTACGTAATAAGAAAAACGTGTTTACCTACTTTGACATTCGATGTTAATTCGATGTAAAGTATATAGGTCGTAAAAGAGTTGCAAGTTAGGGACTAATATACAACGAATTGTTTGAGCAATGAGAAAGCGTTGTTAAGGAGTCGTAAAATACCGACTTGTTTACAACGAAAATTTTCGTTGTTATTTTACAACTTTATTACGACGAAATCTCAAAACGTCGTAAGGGAGTTGCTAATACCTCCCAATTTTACGACGTCCCAAAAACGTTGTAAAAAATTGTCCCTAAACTAATGTTCTCTTGTAGTGAAACCTGCAAATGGCTTCATTAATCCAAGGTGTAGATAATTTGTTGATAAAGAGATTGCATGAAACAAAAGAATTTATTGTAAGGTAAGATGAACTATATTTATCTTCTTTTTTACATATTTGAAAAACTTAAATTGAATATGAACCGAGTCAAAAATTATCTATTTCTGATTCACATATCTTTCATTCCAAAAATACAATACAAATCACAAAATTTAACAAGTTACTAAGTTACTAAACAAATAAACTACACACAAATGATTCTAAACCAAAAATCGGACGTAGCTCCTGGTGGTTAAAAAAGAAATGAGGAAGAGTGAGCAATAATAAATGATGTGGATGTGAGAGGATAAAACAAGAGATGTAGCGTCGTGGCATGTTTTAATTTGAAAGTACTGAAATCATTAAGTTTGTACATAACCCCTCAACTAATTGACAAGTCAAGATCCCACGTGCGAGTCGTGTGACTCTCACTATTCTTGTTCTCTACACTGTACGAGGCTCGTGTCTTCATGACCACTACCCGCGTGACATGCATGTGAAGTCTTCCCCTTTCTCCCTTTCCTCTCCATTATTCTCTGCTTCTTTTTTTGATTCATATATGGTTTGCCTTATCTTTTATATACACATTCATTTTCGTATTTACCAATACTCACGTGATATTTACGGTGATTCACAAATCTTTGTTCTATTCACAATATGAAAAATCATTCATTCTTTTAAAAAAATATATTCAACGAGTATCATAATACATTATTTGAAATTATAGAGAGAGAATATAGGAGCACATGTGTGTGTAAATATATTAAAAATGGGAAAAGGGAAAAAGGAAAAAGAGTGAAAATAAAAAAGAGTATGAAGAAGGGAAGGAAGATTACAAGAGAAATAAAGGCGGAATGAAGAGCATGTGATGTTCACGTGGGACTGACCCCACTCTAAGTTAGAACCATTCTGTTCCTCAACGTAAACACTTCTGCTTTTGTCCCATTTGACTTCCTCTTCTTTCTAACCTTCTCTTTTACATTACCATCACTACACATTCACTCACTCTTTTATTTCTTATTCTTACCATATTACATCACAAAAGAGGCACTCTCTTTCTATGCATTATTACTTAATCATAATCACTTATAAAATTAAATTACTACTAGTTATATATAAAAATTTCTATGATACATAAATTCAAGCATCATAATCACTTAGATTTTTTTAACTGTAATTAAAATATGATATATAAGCCACCTTTTATTAACAAAGTTAAAATCCAAACCAATAATTGCTAAGTTAACAAAGTTAATTTAGTATCACATATGAGTATGACACGGCGGCTTGCGCTGGCATTAGAGATCTTAATAAGGATATTAGTTTATTTAATCAACGCATACTTGATATATAGATTATATTACTAATTGATACTGTGATTTGTCGAGTAATTTATTATTAAGGCCTATACCTAAAGTGTAAATTACAAGATGCGCATATAATGTACAGAAATCTCAACGTGGTTGCCTTTGTGTAAAATTATTATAACAACTTTCCATTTTATTTTTTTACTAAAATTACAAACTATTTGAAAAACTTGTTTCAAATTTTTATATAATCGTAATATTAATTGCAAACCAGAGAAACTAATTTAAGCACTGTTTCCTGAAAATTCTGATAAAATAGTTTGTAAAATAGGAATGAAAAATGTTTTTTTAGCGCCTATGCCAATTTCTTAAACACTTTAGTATAATCTAATCGGACGTATATATATATATATAAGAAAATATCAATATTGCTTTATTTTCCGCAAATAATGTCGCTGAACAGTATTAATTTTAGATTTGAAGGAGTCAAACAAAGATTTTACACTTATTTAAAATATATAAAGTATTGATGAATCAACCCATCTTGTTGTTTTTCAATTCACGATTGAATTATGACTTGGGCATTGCAGTATAAGACGAAAAACACCACATTAATGTTCCAACTCGTTGAGTAATTATTTTTTATTTTACATTAATAAATACCCAACGATCTCTTAAAACAAGCACATGCTAAAACAAATATACAAAACTCTAAAATACTGAAATCCTTTCTCAAAAAGAAAGAAAGAAAGTATAACTCTAATACCAAAACGAATATAGAATAGTTGATAATAATAATAATAATAATATTGTTGTTATTAACATGCGCAAACCACGACACCATTAAAGAAAAGACATACAACGTTAATTTATATGCATAAGATATAAAAATAGAAGAAACATTTAATGTGAAAAAGACAGGAAAAAATCGTAAATAAAAGGCAATTGGGTTAGACCATGACCATGTTCACGTGGAGCTCGAAGTTCCACACTCGATTCAGAATCATAAGACAACGAAGCGCACATGTGTCCTCCTTCGCCCATAACGCTAATTCATCTCCACCTACAACTGTCAAAAATTTCCCAAACTTCGATGACTTCCTAATTCGTACTTGATAATCAGATGATTGGTATTTTTCAATTGTGATTGGTTTTTTACCAGATACATGTGGCAAAACACTTGCTATATATCACATGTATATACATTGTACGATATGTACTTAATTTCCAGGAAATGTTAAACTCAAATGTTCTAACAGGAAGCATGAAGTTGATGTAAAAACATATATGCATAGTATATATAAATTGGTCGCACTGTTATTATTTTAGTTTATAACTGTTATAACTAAAGCTATATTTTTAGTTTCTATTTTACTTTTTATTTTTTTGTCAACCAAAAATATCATTAAAAAAACCCATATTTTATTTGGAAAATGATGTTTAAGGTTCTAGCACACAAACTAAAAACTCATTTAATTTTAATTTTAATTTTTCTTTGATTTAATTTTTACTTTTCTTTGATTAAAATATTATTTTTGATCTAATGAATGACTTTTTATCAACAAATAACCGTTAGATTTACACGTAAATAAGGAATTGTGCAGCATCTACAAAATGAGAATTTGATACAGTATACAATAAATAAAGATATACAAAAAATAAAAAAATTATAGATTGCAATTTGGATATATGATAGGTTATGGTCCACTAGTTATCTTTGTAAAAATCTAAGAAATCAAAGTATTTTAGCTTACAATCAATTAGTTAAAAGTTGACCGTTTTACCATTGAACTACTGAAAACCACGTGAGATTAGATCTCATAGAGTTCAATTCTCGTTCTCGCCCCATGACCAATATAAACTATGAATTTGAATTGCTGCTGAATCCATGGGCATGTAAGAGATAATCTCGCGAACTGAAACATCTTAGTAGCCAGAGGAAAGAAAGCAAAAGCGGCCCGATCTATAGTTTACATTTTTAACTGGAGCTGGGTGAGATTCAAACTCGCCACCTTGTGTCTAAGTAAATCAGAGACAATCAATCAAAAATCAATCTACACAACACAAACCGTCAAAAAAACAAAGGTACAATTAATTTTGCACTGAAAATTGAAAGCATCATATAATTTGATACAAATACTTCTTCCTAAAACATTAACTATTTTGGGAGGAAAATAATATTATTTTACATTTTTGTTGATAAGAACAAAATAAACACTTTATATTAGTTTCTATTTTGATGAACCAAAAGAAAAATATTATTGTTTAAATATAAGTTTGACATGATATTAAACAGTACTATTGTTTTGTGGATTATACGAACTATCACTGAAAGAAGCAGAGATCAAGCCGACCAAGGAAAGCTGGAGGAACCACGATATCCATTGATGACGAAATTCATCGCACGTGCGGCACGTGCGGCTACGTGCATTTCCAAAAACATAAATTAGTAAGAAAATAGAATCCGTCCTATAAACAAAAGTTACAAATCCCGTTTGGGGAATGAGTTTGGTTCGCGGAGTGGTCCCACGTGTTGGACCATGTGACTAGCCGAGCTGGCAAATGCGATTAACCGCTAAATCAAAAACGGCAATAATCATTTGCTTCATTATTATTAGTAATCTAATTTGCTTAAAAGCTGTGCCACACGTGCAACCTCCTTCATGGGATACTCAAACCTGATCTCTTTTTCTTTATTTGATGCTCTTCCATGCTTTATTTACCTTTATACCCCTCGACTCATTATGAATATTAGATCTCATTACCATATGTAATAAGCTTGTTTGCCACTTGCCTATAAAGAACAAAGCAATGTGACTTATTAGCCGATTGTTATGATAAAGATATAGTAGTACTCGGTGTTGGCAATATAAACATTGGACCTATTCGATTTGGTAGGAGTATAGTATTATATAAAAGGTGGTGCAACCAATTGAAAAATCAGCCGAGATTTTGCAATCAAATCTCGGACATAATGATCGATGAATACAATTATTGAGGACGCTATATAAAGAATCAGTAATTAATGTGGGAAAGCTGTCTTTTGCTTAAAATGATGGAACTTGTCCCCCACAAACTTATTATACTCATTGCTTACAATTTATATATACTCTGCATATTTGCTTTCCTCCACTTTCCATGAATATACATATATAACACTGCCCCGTGTAAGCCATTCAATGTGCGATCATCACAAATAAAATATGGACGTTATAATACATTCTATAAGTATTGTCTACAGCTTTTAAAGTTAATATGCATCATATAAAACGGCAAAATCTCTAGTCTATATAAGGAACGATGTACGACCAAAAAAGATATATAAAGAACGATGTATTTAGGGTTCTAATAAAATTGGACGGTTAGTTTTACAACAAAATTTTGACGGCAAAATGAACTTTAACATATTCGATTTTTGTTTTCTTTTACATTTTTAATTTTGTTTTAGGTAACGAAGAGGTTCATTCCTTTGACTTTAATCTCCCAAGTCTGGTAACAGAGAGTGTCCACACTTGGGTGCATGCCGGTATGCTCAGATTCTCTGTGACCAAGATTTAGTATATTTTGTATTTGAGAGAAATTGATCAATGACCTTAACTAACAAAAAAATTTAATTTTAAAGTAAAAACTACGTACTAGTCCACACCAAGTTGGCTAACGTGATGTAAAAAATGCGAGAGATCAGGTCCAATGATGGAGACCATGTTAAGAACCAACAAGCTAAAGAGACAACGTGGTTGCGCAATGTCTTCTGTCGACTGTTGCATTGGAATCATCAAAACTAGACGTCTGGTCCACCTTCATTTATGGTATTACATTTTCCAATTATTTCAGGTATCACTGTCCTAATATCTTTTTTTCTTTTTCTAAACATTGTTTATTTGAAATCATATGCACTGTGTATTTATGTTCAAACCTATTGAATTATATTTTGAAATCATATTGATGAACAAAAAACCTGTTACAACGATATCGATCAAAATATATAGACTGAAACAAGGTAACATCACCCATGTTATGTCCAATATATACTCAACATATATCGTTATAACGTGATACCACGATTTAGAAATGACATTTCAATATTTGACTAAAGATACTATATACAAGTATATCTACATGATTTTCTTTTGCTATATAATCTTTACTATTGTTAATTTACATACCAAAATACGTTTGTAGAAAATATTAACGGTGTTATAAATGATAACTGTTTATAAAACTTAAAATTACTTGACTGTATACTTTTTATCATACTACTAAATTATGTGATTATTATTACGTAATTTTATAAGCTTGCCACCAAACTTGTATTTTTTTTGTAGTTTTTCAGGATTACTTTATTTGATACTTATATTGACGAGGATGAAAAGAGTACTGTAAATGAAATTTGAAAAATGGATTTAGTCTGATTATATAAATTAACAATATCATCCATGTTAAAATTTGAAAGTAAAGTCAAGGGAAATTATGGCAACAGTTCTGAAACTTCCCGATTAATTCATCAGGTTGTTGTTGTTCTTCTTCTACTTCTGAGTTTCATGGAAACAAAACGAGGACTCTGATTGTATACACTTGACATTAATTGCTTCTCTGTGTGTGTCTTTTTTAAGCTTATAGCATGATTCTTTGTACATATGACATGATTCCTTTTGTTACAATACAAGTCTTGGTTTCCGAGAGAATAAGATTGTAAAGTGATGTTTGAATGATCATATCCAAAATTTTAGGCTTGTTTAGATCATGGTTTCTTCTATCTCACGAATCATGGCGTTTCGGAAGAGTTGATGGAAGGAGTCTTAATGGAGAGCAAGAAATGGTTCTTTCTTCCTCTTGATGAAAAAAATGTTGATGGCTCGTCTGAACTTCGTGGCTACTCGCCATTATACGACGAGAAACCCGAATTATCTTCTACCTCCAAAGGTTCTTAGAATATACATATTATAGCTCATGACATTGCTTTGATGTTTCACTGAATTTATGTTTTTTAAATCTCCAGTATTGGTTTGGTTGAAAATGGGAAATGTATAATCAATCAATATAGGTTTTAACAGGTGATTCCAGGGAGATGTTTACTCTTGGATCTTCAGAAGGAGTTTTGGGTCAACTTTATCCTTACGAGTGGGCTGTTGAAGGTAAGGCTTGTTGGATACTTGGATAATTCTCATAAGAACATAATATGGAAACTTTTGTAGATGATGATAGTATAGGATTACAAATAAAGAGAAAATTTGTATGTAGAATTCCTCCTAATACTCTTTTATGTTTACAACTCAACCTTATGGTTTATTGCCCCATGTAGAGCATTTACCGCTTTGGAGGAAAACCATGGAAAGTTACTATATATAGAAATGTCATGTAAGTAGCTGATAACTTGATCTGCCTATGCTTATCCTAGAAATAAGGCTCAAGTTTTGAATCATGTAGTTATAACGAACATATAAGCAGGTTATACTTCTAAAACCAATGATGCCATTTTCGTTTTCTTCTTGTGGTTTTTGTTAATTGGTCTTTATTGATTCTTAGAGATGTTGGTAGAAAAGTGCTTGGCTTAGTGGCTTTGGCAAAAAGTGGGAGCTTACAACGATCAAGCAGCAGTTGTTCGTCTCTTACACTATCCAGGTCTTTCACCAAATCTCGCAGCATTTTTTGTTAGATTCTACTTCAGTCTTAGATTTAACTGCAGTCTTTTAATGGCGGCTAGGAATTGATTGTCGAACACCTGAACGTCTGTGAGGTTGTTAGGCGAAAGTTATCATAAAGCAAGAACATTTATGTTAACGACAATCCAGAAATATGTTATGATACTCACGTGCCATCAAGGTGTTCTTTAAAAGTTTGATCAAAAGTACGACATATCTCCATAATCATATAAAGTTTTCCCTGCATTGAAGAAAGCGGGCTTTAATGAGAGAGGAATTTAGAATGAGAGGAAAAACCGAAGAAGGAAAGGAGAAAGGGCATTATTATATAAGATCCTTACATCAGCATCAGCTGCTACAGGCTTCCCAAGACGGCTCAGCTCTGTCTCTAACTCGGAAATAGTCTTTGTGATAAGAGACTGAAGTCCTGGAATT
>JAKUCM010007548.1:0-20084 GCA_023374145.1 Lepidium sativum | reverse complement strand
CAATGATAATCAACAGTTAAAAACAAAGAAATATGAATCCCAAGAAAAGCTGTTACTCACATCTTGCTCGTGTTGTATCCAGTCGGATATCTTCCTCCACCGAAACAATCTATTTGCAGCGAAAGGAAATGTTGCAGAATCTGTCTTTGCAAGGTAAAGATTCCGAAAAGAAAAACTGGAAAAGGTGTGTTAATTACCATGTCTCCCATCTTGTGTTTCGGAGAGGAGCTCCCACCCAGTTGATCAAGAAGCTCCTGCAATAGAGAATAGAATTCGATCATCAATCTGCATACCATATTTTCAATTCTTCACACATCACATTTTAAAGCAGTAATTATTTCAAGTTATCTCCATACGTAATTTTAGCCCTAACTCAGCACAAGATTTAAAGTTACATACTCCAAAAAATTTGCACCCCGGAAAATCATTTAAGAAAAGTAGTTCATCAGAGCTATAAAAACCATCCACTAAAACACCAAAGCAGAAAAAGGAAGGTGAAAAGAATCCCCACTGCTTGAAGAACTGTCAAATTTCAGGGTCAAGAAAACTGCAATAACAGAAAGATAAGTGAGAAGCAAAACCCTAAAGCGACCAAACCAACAAGAGTTATATCCGGGAAATTGTGCCGACGAAAATCACGAATTTCTGCTCAAATACTTATACAAGGAAACGAAGCTGAATTAGAGACCCTATCATGGAATTATCAGTAGAGCTAGCTTCAAAGAATTACAGCTTCAAACCTGAAACGAAGAAGAATTTACTCAGCGGCGCCGTCGAGTACATAAGATAATGACAAGTATGACGGCGAGGGACGAAAAAAGTTATCGATGATAAGGCTTCCACAGCGCCGGATAGTGTACGGACGTCGGAATTTTGTATTTTGCTGAGAGCGATGAAAATTTCCTCGACGAGGAGAAGGGACAAATTTCATACTATGTAGCGACTATATAATTGGTTTCAACTTCGAGGGAATAAAATTAACCGGTTTGGTTATATCCCGTTTAAGTGATAAGCGTCGTGTTGCTCCGGTCTCAACTAAAGTCATAATCAATATTATTGGGTCTTCTAAAGCCCATTAAGAAAAGTCTTATCCATTAGCAAAGTCCGTATGCAAATTTCCTTACATATGGCGAGCGCCGTCATCCTCCGCAGCGTTTCGATTCCCGTTCGCTACCCGCCGACTATCTGCTCCGGCGCCGCGAACTAGGTTTCGTCATTGCTCGATTTCGTTTGTTTCATCTCCGACGGATCATAACGGTTTCTTTACCTATGAGTCAACAGACTGGAGATATCGGCGCTGTCGTTGACGCCTCTTCCCGTAACGATGAGAATTCGCCGGGGAATCCCGAGGACGTCGTGGTGCAGTACGTAGTACTTCGACGAGATCTAATCGATTCGTGGCCACTAGGGAGCGTGGTAACGCAGGGATGCCATGCGTCAGTGGCGGCGATCTGGTCGTTCAAAAGACGATCCGGTTACGCTTCAGTATTGTGATCCACAACATATTGATTCTATGCACAAGGTTATTCCCCGAATCCTAATTTTTAGAAATCTTCACTGGAGAATCAATGGTGGATTAAACGCGTTTAATTTGTTATTTATTGTGGTATTAGGTAACTCTTGAGGTTAAAGGGGAAACGCAGATGATGAATTTGTCGGAGAAGTTGAAATTAGGAGGAATCTCTTATAAGCTATGGACTGAGCAACCGGAGAATATCCCGACTTGTATCGCCACTAAACCTTACCCTAAATCTCAAGTCTCTCCTTTCTTTAAGAAGCTTAAGCTTTGCAAATGATCATTTTTTGTCTCTGTCATTTTCGTACTCTTGATTGATTCACACAATTATACGGAGAAATCATAAAAAAGAAGATGTATTCTATTCTGTTATCTTACAAATAAAGCAAGTCAGAAACTTGGATATATTTACATATAGAGATGATGACTCGGAGGTGAGTTTAAGTTTCAGCCATGGACGACGAGGCGTTTACCGCAAGTGGAGCAGAGATGGCGACGTTTGGATTTGCTATAGAGAGGGACGAAGCAGAAATTCCACTGGCTTTGTACGTCAACCACTTGAACCGCTCCGCCGCAGTACGGACAAGCCCCCAGGAGCTGCGTACCTTCCGATCACCCTCTCGTCCTGATCGCAGACAAACACCAAACACATCCTTCCTTTCTTCTTCTTGCTCTTTCGTTCTCTTCTTAGAATAGATTTCTTTTTGTTTACGCGTCGAAAAGTGTTGCAGTTTTGGATGATATCTATAAATGATGAGATTTCATGGATTAGGATTTTTGTTTCCGCGTCAAAAAAAGTTGCAGATTCGAAATTTAGGAGTTCTGGAGAAATATAGCTTGATCTAGAAGCAATTTTTAGATTATGAAATAACGAAAAGTCAAATTAGAAGACAAATCTTCCGTCAACGTGGAATCAGTGTATTGGGCTTCAATTTTGAAATATCAAAGCCCAATATAGTTCGACCCCGTCAATGTCAGTCTCCGACTGATTGTTGTTTCGATTCTGATACCCTGACGTTATCTATTTCGCTTAAGCTCAAGGTGAAGCTGAAGCTGAAGCCCCATCAATGGCGGATGGTTAGCCTCCGGTATCCTTGAAGATGTATCGGATTTTAGCTATCTATTCTTCTGTCGCTCCTCTCCCCCTCCTTCATTCGTCCTCCTTTGTTCCGACACGACGGTGTTATCCTCGCAGAGCTACTCCGTACTCCAGGCGTCTTGACCTCAAGCCTCTCACCTCTCGCATCGTGCTACTCACGCGCCGTCGTCAGCTTGGTCAGATCGTGGAGGAAGTGGAAGCAGCTAAGAAACGGTATGGGAGGCTGAACACAATCGTGATGAACTCCGTTCTGGAAGCTTGTGTTCACTGTGGAAACATTGATTTGGCTCTCCGAATGTTCAATGAGATGCGGAACCTGGTGGAATTGGAGTCGACTTTATTACTTACGCCACTATCTTGAAGGTGATGGTGGTTCTTTTGTCTATCAGCTTATTTTTATGAAGTTTGATTGTTTGTTAAGAAGAACAACAGAACAAACTCTTTCTGAATTTGATTTCGTATTGTTTATGTTGGTTAAGGGATTGGGAAAGGCTCGGAGGGTTGACGAAGCATTCCAAATGCTGGAGTCTATAGAGCAAGGAACTGCTGCTGGGAATCCGAAATTGTCATCATCTCTTATCTATGGTCTGCTTGACGCTCTGATTAGCGCCGGTAAGATTTTTAAGTTGTATGGCCTTCCTCATGCTCAGCCAGACTGCTGCTAGTTTTGACTATGTAATAAGGAAGTTGATGCGTTTGTACTTGATATTGCTCTAGTGCAGGAGATTTACGTCGTGCCAATGGTTTGCTTGCACGATATGGATCTTTGCTCCTAGAGCATGGAGGACCATCGGTTCTCATATATAACTTGTTGATGAAGGTAATTATTTACGCATAGTTTCAATTAGGCTTAGAAGAGAAGGATCATTATGGTACATGTCTTAGTCCTTTCGCTACAGTCACTATGAAGTATCAACTTTTCTTTTTGTACTTCAGGGGTATATCAACTCAGAATCTCCACAAGCTGCAATAAGTTTGCTGGATGAGATGTTACGCATTGGGATTGGAACCTGATCGGTTGACCTACAATACTTTGATCCATGCCTGCATCAAGTGTGGCAATGTGGATGTGGCTATGAAATATTTCAAGGAAATGAAGGTCATACATGTGTATTTAAAAGGCCAGTTTTATACTCCACGTGTTACTCAGAGTAATACTGGGGTAGAACTTGGCTCATGTTAATTTTGATGTCTTGTTTTTGATTGAATAAAATAGGAGAAAGCAGAGGAATATTACGATAATTTTCTTCATCCAGATGTTGTAACATACACCACTTTGGTGAAGGTGAGCCAGTATCCCTTTACATATTTAATCTTTATGCCAGGAAAATGGCCTAGTACTCTTTTGGTGGTTTCTGCTATACAATTTATTAATTCCTGCCTCATTATTTATTTTTCTACTTCTTAGGGGTTTGGGATGCGAAGGATCTTTTATCACTGCAGGGAATATTTTTAGAAATGAAATTATGTGATAACATGTTCATTGACCGAACTGCATTTACAGCAGTAGTTGATGCTATGCTAAAGTGTGGTTCAACAAGCGGTATGTCACAGCAGTAGTTCATTATTGATGCTCTCAGTATCTGGAACATAGATGGCCTTGGAGTAATTCTTAGGTTCTTTCTTCAATGTGTCCACAGGGGCCCTTTGTGTATTTGGTGAGATATTGAAGAGAAGTGGAGCCAATGAAGTATTGCGACCAAAGCCTCACTTGCACCTGTCTATGATGCGTGCTTTTGCTGTCCAGGGGGATTATGAAATGGTCAAAAATCTTTATCTTCGTTTATGGCCAGATTCTTCAGGAACAATCTCCAAGGCGGTTCAACAAGAAGCTGATAATCTCCTAATGGAAGCAGCTCTGAATGCTGGCCAGGTATTCAAGAATTAGATAAACTCTCAGGATTTGGGCCATCTGGTGAATGGAAAATTCTTTGCTTTTTAATCTTATATGTGGTGTCTATCATATTCTTATGATATCTACTAATTCTGTAATGTGTCTGGGTCCTCTAACTAATTGTCTGGATTATTCTTCAGCTCGATGAGGCCCTAGGTGTTCTTTCAGGCATCGTTAGAAGGTGGAAGGCAATACCTTGGACGAGTAGTGGAGGCATGGTATGATGTATAAAGTTATTTGCAGTCACTAGATATATATTTTGGTAAACACATATTCAGTAAGCGGTTAGTTGGGTGGATATAACTTCACTGAAATAATTTTTGTTCAACTGGAGGCTGCTGTCCGCCTAGAAGCATTGTTGGGGTTTTCCAAGTCTATATTGCGTCCACATCTACTCAGTAAGGTATAGATTAGCTATTTCCCATGTGCTCTCTGTTCATGCAAATGATCTCGGAATGTGAGGTTTGGCTGGTTTGCTTCTAAAACTGAGATGTGATTTGGGTACTTAACGACAATCTATTGACTCAGGTGATACCAAGTGAACCAATAGAAAGCATTATGATACAATTTGAAGCCACAAGGCCAATGCTAGGAACCTTACAGCTCAAGAATGTGGTCATGAGGTTTTTCAAGGAGCAAGTTGTGCCAATTGTAGACGATCGGGGATATTGCATTGGACTTCTGCATCGGGAGGATTGCAACAATGTAAGTTACAAAAAAAAAAAAATTCTGCTTCAGCCGTTGTTGACATAAGAAAAAGAACTGATGCATTTTGTGCATTTCACTAATTTTGTAGCTTGATGCACCATTGATCTCGATGATGAAGAGCCAGCCCACATGTGTGAGGACAACAACATCAATTGGTCGTGTGGTAGATCTGGTTTTAGAAAAGAAACTTAAGATAGTTATAGTTGTTCATTGTGGGAGCGGTTATAGTTCAAAGCCAGTTGGAGCTTTTACAAGAGAACAATTGTATCGGCTATTTGAACCAGAACAAAAGCTGCTCTAGTGGATATAAAGTATTATTCCTTCTATATATGAGTTATGTCCTAGTAATTTGTTATAAACTCTTGTCACGTCTTCTTCGCATATAGGAATCTCTTTGAGTAATGAAAAGAAAATTCAGATGACAAGTTCATATGAAGCATTAACAGGCAAAACCATATAGTTGTTCATTTTGTCCAACATCTGATGCTACGACCGAAACTGGAAAGAAAATTGACAAGAAAAAGTAAAAGCATTGACATAGAAAAGCTAATAAGACATGGTTGCTGTGTCTGCATGTGAGATAATGCAGATGTATATCACTTGGATGCAGCAGTTTCATAGTCAATAACGGTTTGAAATGCTCCAGCAAGAGCCAAGACCTTGTTCTTCTTCGAGTCCTCCTGCATCTTGCTTGCTATTACATCGTTGTAAGCTGATGGAGATTCCTTCTTCCCTTGCACCAGTTCCTTCTTTGTTCTCTCCACTGATAAATCTTCTGCTTGAGCCTTTGTTTCTGTTGTTCCTTCATTCAATTTGCTGCTTTCGGTCTCATCCTCTTTTGTCTCTTCTTCTTTCTGTTCCTCTTCCTTACTTTCTTCGACATTGACTACTTCTTTTATATCTGTAGTAGTAGCGATTGTCTCGCTATTCTCCTCATCATCAGCTTTCTTCTTAATTTCTTCTTTGTCTTCCTTGTTGTTTTCTTGAGTGTTCTCTGGTTCTTTTGGCTCCTCTATTTGCTCTTCGGTTTTATCCTCATTGATCAGTTCTTCTTTTTCCTCTTTTGTAGAGGCATCGACTGGACCGATCTGCTTCTCTTCACCTATTTCATCGGGTTGTTCAGCATGCTCTTTATCTTCTTCTTTCTGTTCTTCTGTATGGTTAGAATCTTGTACATCGGTGTCAACTTTGACATTTTCTTCATCCTCATGAGCAGGCGCAAGAGGAGAAGATTTCGGAGTAATCTCTTTACCCAAAGATTTCTTTGGACAATTCTCAACACCTTCCTTTTTGCTCTTGGAAGAACTACTACTGCTCAGACCGCTCTTCTTCACATCCGTAGATCCTCTTGAAACCACAGGATGTGATTTCACAGTATTGCTTCCTTTGAGACCACTTCTGCTGCTTCCATGGAAAGAAGTAGAACGCAGCCCAGTGACAGGCTTATCTCTTGGAACCGTGGGTTTGTCCCGTGGGTGTGCAGGAGAGGCATGAAGAGATTTATGGGATGATGAAGTTGATTGAGAAGTCAAAGACGAAGGAGGACGATCAAAGGATCGTCTACGAAGAATCTTCTGATTGTCATCAAGAGCATTGTTCTTCCTTAAGAACTTGACCGGGTCAGGCCTCGAGCTTATTGTGGGTTTCAGATAATTGGGCATTGGCTTCTCATTTGTTTTCCGTTCAGACCCATCTGCGTTCGCTTCAGACTCCGGTTTTGGCTTTGTGCCAAGAGATCTTGATCTTGTGAGGCTTTGGTTGTTCGGTTTCGCTTTGGTTATACTCGGGGTCGTTGCCATATCGACGAATATCAATCCAGACGTAAAGTAATATTGAGATGAATAAAAAGCTTGGAACCAAAGAGAAGAGGCGTGTATATCAAGAAAAGTAACCTCCAAGGATTTTGTGGTGGAAAATTAGGGTTTTTATTTTATTTTTGGAACTCTGTTTTTGTAAATGGAGCTTAAATCACGCATTTCTTAGGTGGTGGTGGAGAACATGAATCTCCATCCATTTATTTTCAATTTTCCCCCAAAAATGAGATTATAAGTTATAACGATTCCGACCGTTTTTAAAACCGTAGACTTTTGTTTGAGGTATTCTATCTTTTTTTATTAAAGTTCATGATTTTCCACGTTATTATAATTAATTAGGTGTTGTTATAATATCTAAATTTATTATTATATATTTGTTTCCTTTTGAATTATAGTTGATTCCATTTTTGTCATTCTATTTCATGTTTTATATCTTCCTTGGAAAGATATTTGTTAACAATGAAAGAATATCTACTTTTATCTTAGTTTTGTTGATTATCACAAAAAACAAAAAATAAGCATTCAATGTAATCTGTAATTAAGCACCATAAAATGTATAAATTGTGACACATGTCATCCAATTATCAGATAGTATAATCCCACCCAATTTTAATTAAAGAATTTAGACTATAAATCACATCTTGATCATATAATTACTTATTAACAAAAAACTATAATTTGTCTAACATTTACTCCAATAACTGATGATAATCTTTTTTTTTTATGTCGAAAAAATAAATGACCCAATTATCTAGTTATATTTGGATTACCATATTTGTCAAAAATATAAAAATGAAAATAATTAAAAATTTGATAATTAAAGTAAGTTAATTTAGATTTCAACAATTTTAATTATGAACAAAACTAAAATTTTGGATAAAATTTTCTTTTTACATATTTAGTGTTTTAGTGTTTGGACAAATCACTTCATGCGAATTTTTTTTTACCCTCGTCAGTATAATATAGACGAATTTGTTAACGTCAAAATTTGGATTGATTCTTTTTTTTTGGTTTTCAATTTCAGATCTCATATTTCATCTACCGAAAATTAAATGTTCATAATTACAAACCTACCTACCGGAACAACAAAAGAAAATTAAAGGGGAAGCAAAAAAAAAACAACCGAAATAAAATTCAAAAGAGAGAAGGAGAAGAAGAGCTTGACGCCAGGAAGGAGAGAAGACGACTCCGGAGAATCTTGTCCATCGGTGTCCAAAGAGAACTCGCAGAGAAGGATTGGTGCATGAAGATACAGTGATTACGCTCCCGCCAAAGAGTGTAAACCGTGAGTTGTAGAACAAGGCAGCCAAAGTCCTGTGGTTCTTGAGGGACGAGCTGCTGGGAGAATCCTCTCCGTATACGGAAGCCAAACAGATTGAGCAAATGGGCATTGGAAGAATAAGTGGTCATGAGATTCAGCCCTAGATCCGCAAAGAACACAACCAGGTGGAACTGAAATACCCCAAAAACCTAGCCTATCACGAGTAGGTAGACGGTGGAGAGCAACCAACCATAAGATGAAGATGTATCTGGGCACTACTTGTTGGATTATGTTAACCAAAACATTAAACCAATGGTTATGTTTAATTGAACAAATAAAACTAAATCGACATTTCTTTTTGGGTTTCCTAAACCAGAAAGATAAGAACCAAATTATCTTTGAAACTGGATATAAAGAAGAGAAGAGATCTCGAAGAGTAGAGCGATCCTCAATCATCTTCTTGACATTCGATCTTCTTCTTCCTTTTTCTGTAAGAGTAGACTTCTTCCTGACAAGCTCATCTTGAAGACTGCGTGATTCAGCTCTTCAAGAACACAGAGTTAACGCTTGTAGCACAGCTCCGCTCTGAATTTGTCACAAATTGGGCGGAATCTTGCTTAAGCGCAGTGGAGATTCACGGCTCTGTCTTTATCATCATACCTACATTGAAGAGAGCAACCATTGTTATCTTAATCGAGCTCCGAGTTCTAACATTCTTAAGCAAGATTAATTTGAGTTCGATTGCATTCACTTCATCCGCTTTCTTGAAATCGCATGATGCCGAAAAACTCTGTTGTGCCGGACTTGTCAAAGCTACAACCTCTCAATGGAGGGAATTATCGGCGATGGGCTAAAGAACTTCTCTTCTTCTTCCAAGAAATTGGAATCGACTATGTGCTAACTGAAGACACAGACTCATCAATGGTGGCTTCAACTGATAAAACGGAGAATCACCGACAAAAAGACTGAGAAAAGAAGGCACCTTTGAAGATCATAATCGTACTTGCAGAGGACACATAATCCATAATCTCTCGGAAAAGTTGTTTCACATCTATGAAATTACGAATCGGCGAAAGAAATTTGGCAAAATCTAAAGAAAATATACGGTGGGGAAGACGAAGGCAAGAAACAATATGTGACTTCCCAATGGACCTCCTTCATGATACGAGAAAATCAACCCATCCTCGAACAACTTCATGACTACGAGTCCACAATTTCTCGGATTCAAGCCGAAGGTATGGCGATTGATGACCATCTTGCAGCTCTGGTATTGATAGACAAACTCCCTTCTTCCTGGAGCAGCTACAGGTCCAAGCTGAAACATGACAAGAAAAGGATGAACTTAGATGATTTAATCTCATACATCATGATAGAAGATGCCAATCGCCGTTACTCAGGTAAGGAATATGTGACTCACTCTTTCAAACACGATGCTAATCTTGTGGAAGGAAGCAGAGAAAGAAAGAAACCTGGGAAATGACAGAACCCAAATTCTGCAAGACAAACTGTAGACTTTAAGAAGAAGGTCAAATGTTGGGTTTGCAATCAAATAGGTCACAAGAAACAAGACTGTCCTGCTAGAATTAAAGAGGGAGCTACGTCCCATCTGACTGAAGAGGTGATCCTTGAAGACTTAGTGGCAATGGTCACTGAAGTATACTCTACTTCCGAAGGAGTCGAATGGGTGATTGATTCTGGCTCTACACGGCACATCTGCCATCACAAATCACTCTTCAAAAATCTAGATGAAGCTGTAAACAACAACGTGTTTCTTGGAGATTCTAGTGTACTGAAGGTGTCAGGGATAGGTGATGTTGATATTAAACTGTCTTCAGGGAGAACTCTAACCCTTTTGAAAACACTCTATGTTCCTTTTATGCGCAGAAACTTAATTTCTAGTGCTTTACTCATGACTAGTGGAATTAAACAAGTGATAGAAGCAGGTAGATTAGTGCTCTCTAAGAATGGAATCTATGTTGGTAAAGCATTCTCTAAAGGAAACCTGTTTGTAATAGAATCTGAAAGTGGAAATGAAGTTGAAAATTGTTCTTACTTGGTGTGTGATTTCAATACTTGGCATGGTAGATTAGGACACCTAAATGGCAAATCTATTCAAAGGTTAAAGCAAACTGGACTAATTACTGACAAGTTAAACTCTGGATTGTCTAAATGCGAGGTGTGTGTTGAAGCTAAGAGTAGCCGAAAACCATACACAAATCCTGTAGTAAGAAGTTCATCACTATTAGAACTGGTTCACTCGGATCTTGCAGACTTCAGGAACTCACCAAGCAGAGGGGGTAAAAGGTATTACATCACTTTTGTAGACGATTTTTCTAGATTCACTAAGGTATATCTATTAAGTTCTAAGGATGAAGTCTTTGATATCTTTAAGATATACAAAACAGAAGTAGAAAATCAATTAAATAGAAAAATTAGAAGGCTTGGAACTGATAGAGGTGGTGAGTACATCAACGAATCTATGAAATCTCTGTGTGAAAAGGAAGGATTAGTACATGAAAAAACTGCACCCTATAGTCCGCATAACGGAATAGCAGAAAGATAGAATAGGACTCTTAAAAACATGATGAATGCGATGCTCCTTAGTTCAGGACTTCCTGATTTCATGTGGGGAGAAGCTGTTATGTCTGCATGTTATATTTTGAATAAAGTTCCCCACAAAAGGCTTGAAGTCACTCCTTACAAACTGTGGAAAGGTCACTCACCTAATCTAAGTTTCATGAGAGTTTGGGGGTGCTTAGCAAAGGTGGGACTACCCGACTTCAAGAGATCAAACATTGGTCCAAAAACGGTAAAAAATATCTTTATTGGCTATGCTGCAGAAAGTGCAGCATTCAGGTGCATATCTTTTGACTCTGTCTCTAAACATCTAGGGAATGTCATAGAATATAGAGATGTAGAATTTTTGAAAACATTTTTCCGTTTAAAGAAGTAACTTTGAGCTCAGGTACAATGTCAAAGACTTCCATAACAGATTCTGAAAGAGAAACTGGTGAAGTAAGAAGAAGTAAGAGGGTCAGAACAATGGCAAGCTTTGGACCTGACTTCATTACCAACTTCTTGACATAATATGAAGAACTCTCAGAAGAATTTGTGTATATCTTCCTGCTAAGTGAAGATCCAGAAACATTCACAGAAGCAATGAAAAGTGTTGATGCTACATTCTGGAAAGAAGCGGTGAACAATGAATTCGACTCAATCATGGCTAATCATACATGGGGGAAATTGTAGAACTACCCAAAGGATTCAAGCCAATTAGATGTAAATGGATCTTGAAAAGGAAACTCAAGGCAGATGGAAGCATAGACAAGTTCAAGGCAAGACTAGTGGCAAAAGGGTTCACTCAAAAACAGGGAGTTGATTTCTTTGACACATATGCTCTTGTCACTAAAATAGCTTCTATTAGGTTGCTTCTTATCCTTGCTAGCTTGTTTAAGTTGATAGTACATCAAATGGACGTGAAAACCGCATTCTTGAACGGTGACTTAATAGAAGAAATTTACATGACTCAACCTGAGAAGGACAGGAAAGTAAAGTCTGTAGGCTAAGGAAGTCTCTTTATGGTCTTAAACAGGCTCCTAAGCAATGGTTTGAAAAATTTAGTTCTACTCTAACTGAAAATGGTTTTATCCTGAACTCAGGTGACACTTGCATCTTTAGCAAAGGTTCTAGGGATGTCTTTGTAATCATTTGCTTGTATGTAGACGACATGTTGATTCTTGGAACATCTTTGGAGCTAGTAAACAATACTAAACTGTTTCTTGAGTCCAAGTTCATCATGAAAGACCTAGGAGAGGTAGATGTAATTCTCGGAATAAAAGTCTCAAAAACTAACCATGGCTTTGCTCTCACAGTCTCACTATATTGAAAGGTATCTACAGAAGTTTGATTTTTGGAAAGGACCAAGGTTCAAATCACCATATGATTCCTCAATTCACCTACACAAAAACAGAGGTGAAAGTGTGAGACAAGGAGACTATGCAAAGGTGCTGGGAAGTGTGATGTTCCTCATGAACTGCACAAGACCTGACATTGCATACTCAGTCAGCAGGTTGTGTAGATACACACAGAATCCAAGCTCAGATCATTAGAATGCTTTAAGCAGACTGATGGGATATCTAAAAGCAACAAGAGATTGGTCACTGAACTACAACAGTTCGGTGTGTACATTTGAAGGGTTCTGTGATGCCAATTGGATCACAGACAATGATGAGATCAACTCCACCAGTGGATTCTTGTTCACTCTTGGAGGTGGTGCAGTCTCATGGAAATCAAACAAGCAAACATGCATTGCTAGGTCAACGATGGAATCGGAACTGATTGCATTGGAGTTGGCCGGACAAGAAGCAGAGTGGTTAAGAAGCATTCTTGCTGACTTACCAATGCATGACAAGAATCATACTTCCATTTCCTTAAGGTGTGATTCTCAAGCAGCAATTGTTGTGGCTCTTAACAAGCATTACAATGGAAATAAGAGGCATATAAAGATGAAACATAAAGTGATAAGATGATTGATTGAAATCGGGGTTTTATCACTTGAATATGTCAATCTGCAAAGAACATTGCTGACCCATTGACAAAACCATTAAGTGGAAAAACAGTTCATGAAACTGCCATAGACATGGGAGTATATGGACCTAGACACTAGATTATCCCGGGCTCCTTACCATGGAAGATCCACAGGTACATCAACATGGTTCAAAAGGTCAAACAAAGGCCATACACTGAAGGACAAAGCAAGACAAGACTGAAAGTGAAAGTACATTCGGAAAAAATAGCATGTAATCACTATGTTCAAGTTAAAGTTTTAAGTTGAAATTCATGAAAGAAAAGGGAATATCATTCGCGAGTTTGAATCAGGGGAGGCATGTTAATTCAAGTCCAAAGAGACATTAACAATGCTAGCTTCTGTTTTAGTTAACAAGAGGGGGAATGTTGGATTATGTTAACCAAAACATTAAACCAATGGTTATGTTTAATTGAACAAATAAAACTAAACCGACATTTCTCTTTGGGTTTCCTAAACCAGAAAGATAAGAACCAAATTAATCTTTGAAACTGGATATAAAGAAGAGAAGAGATCTCGAAGAGTAGAGCGATCCTCAATCATCTTCTTGACATTCGATCTTCTTCTTCTTCCTTTTTCTGTAAGAGTAGACTTCTTCCTGACAAGCTCGTCTTGAAGACTGCGTGATTCAGCTCTTCAAGAACAAACGCTTGTAGCACAGCTCCGCTCTGAATTTGTCACGAATTGGGCAGAATCTTGCTTAAGCGCAGTGAAGATTCACGGCTCTGTCTTTATCATCATACCTACATTGAAGAGAGCAACCATTGTTATCTTAATCGAGCTCCAAGTTCTAACACTACTTGCTTAAACCAAATAGCTTTGGCCGGTTGACAAAGATATAAATGTGTATATAGTTATTAACTTACTAGAAAATGTCCCATGCAAATGATATTATTTTGTAAGAAGTGTAATATATATTTACTTATAGTATTTATATGTGATATTTATTTTCTTTTGTTAATTCTATGGTTTTTTTGGTCGGATCATTTTATGGTTTGATATGTAATTTACATATACTTGATATGTTCAAAACTAATTTATAATAGTAACTGGTGTTGTATATGTAATAGTAATTCGTAATTTACATATACTTGTACATAAAATATATATTTTTATCTTTTGTTTATTTAGGTTTTGATGCATTACAATGTTTATATATAAATTTTTTTTCTCTTGTATCATTTAAGATTTAGACTCATGTTTATTTAAATTTTTATACCCGCATTCATTTATAGTTTTAAACTCGTATAAATTTAAGTTTTTAGATCCATATGTAATTTTGGTGCTTTGTGTTATTGATAAGACACATTATTTTATTTATTAATATTTTAAATAATTCATCAAATATTTACTAATATAAATATAGATATAGTATTATCAGTCATTCTTACTAATCTAAATATACTTTTAAATAATCATTTATACTTAAAACAAATATTTGTTCAAGAAATTAACTAATTTGGAAACTAGTTTTTCACAGTAAATTTTATCACCCTACAAAATATATAAATTAATTAGAATATATTTTGAGTGATTTTAAATTGTTATAAATAAAATATTAATTACGAACTTTAGAATCACAAAAGACAATTTCAATGGTTTAATCAAATTCTACTGTGAATACTTTCTACAATCTTAAAATCTTAACTTTAGTTCTCTAATATTGTTCGTCGGGTTTCAAATAAAAAATTCCAGAAAAAGGACATGATGAATTCAAAAGTAGAATAAGAGAGAATATGAGTTGTAACTGTTTTTTTTATGAATCTTATAATTAATCATGGGATGTTTAGTAAATAGAAGAAAAAATATAATCAATTAGGATAAGGATAAAATTCTATGATAAAATTGATTAGGGATATTCTTTACAATAATATAAATATTAAAAATTAGTTATGATATAGACTATATCCCAAAGCTTGATCAAACAATATGAGTTGTATAAGTGTTATATCATGTATAAAATAATAAATTAATTATAAATAGATATAAGTAAATAATTTTTAATAAAAATTATACTATAGTATGGTGTTGTATCATATGTCTAGAGTAATGTTATATCATAGGTATAGAATGACTAATTAATCCTATATAGGTGAAAAGTGTATTGCGATGGTATTATCATACAATAAGATAAGATATTCATTAAGAATCATTCAAATTGATAATAACGAAATTCAAAATTTTAAAATTAAATAATGATAAGCTTATCGACTATTAACAACTTTTACACAATAAAATATTGGAGATGTATATGACACAATTAAATTGACACACATTATACTAATTATTATTATTTTCAAAATATAAGTTATTATTTAGGTTCTGATTTATATATTTATATATGACATTGACAAAAAAAAACTAACTAATTAGTTAACATATTAAACACATTATTAAAACAAAAAATTATGTTTTTATAACTATATTCTAATATTTTTCCTAATAATAAATTTGTTCCAATAATTCCTAAATCAAAATAGATTAGTATAATACGATTTTTAAGTTAATCATAAGTTTTTATTATATAGTGATATTTTTAAATATAATATTAAATGAATATATATATAATTATGTATCAATATCACCTTTATTATTCCTTTAGAAATTTTAAATCTAACATTAAAATTCGGGGCCGAGGACAGGTGGCCCAGTAGTATAGGCATCAGAAATCGAACCCCCAACCTGGAGTAGTATGAATGAGATTTAAAAGTCATTAGGCTAGTTGACAAAAAAACATTAAAATTCGGATTGTTTTTCTAAATTTGTCTTTTTCACTTTTTTTCTGATATATATATATTACTGAATTTAACCAAAACATTATTTTTATTTAAGTTAACTACCATTTATTTCAATTAATTATAATATAGTATTTACATATACATATATGTGTTTATTACGTTTTTTTTTAAATATAATTATCTATAGTTTAAAATTTTAAAGATTATGTAACAGTTAGTTAGAGATTATTAAATTGCTTGAATAACTTTTTCATAATTTATTAATATTAATAATAAATTATTATATATCATGTATCAACATTGGATTTCTTTTTAAAAAAAGTTCGTGGAAATAAAATAAAAATCTGGTTTTTTTTTTGTCAATGACATAATATATTAGACTCAAAATGGTACGAGAGAGTTTACAACCAAAATCATTAAGGAGACACTCGAACAAAGCGGACGAGAGCTTTCTACTTTATAATTCAGAGGTCTGGGGATAACATATAATGAGCAAAATGTAAATAGCAAATTAAGCCACATAAGTTTCTCATGGTATGGTAGGAAGGCTGACCACTCCTCTGGACGTTAAAGGATGAACATCACCGTCTCGCAATCTGTCGAGACCTCCACTTCCGTGATTTACATTTACAGTTCCAGTAGTGATCACATTTCCCAGATAACTGCTTCCACCTATGCATGTAGGGTGGATATAATTTGATTACCTCGCTTCGCTCCTGAAATTACTACATCCATTGAATATGGAAAACAAACCCAACTGAAACCCGTGTGGTGGTCGGTGTCCTTCCAAGAGGCGTCCACATAACATTTATATCATGTGAAACTGAGATTAGTTGTGGTAGGGAATATCGACACTGACTTAGTAAAGTCATGATTAGACCGTACATGGTCTCTTTGAATCTTATGGTCTGTTCTGGCCTCAGACCATTCCTTATAGTCTGTTATTGCTCTATTCAGAATTAATCTAGGGTCTAAATTTTGGTTCGAAAAACAAAAAAACATTTCTTGCTTTCCAAATCTGCCAAATAATCCATGAGAACATTTTTGTGTCCGCCTGACTCGAAGTTCTCCAACAAATATAATCAAGATTATGCTACATTGATTTTCCAGGAAACACCTCCAATGCAGAAGGAAGGGAGGACAAAGCCCAAACTTGAACTGATGGGGGATATTCATATAGTACATGATTAATCGTCTCATTTTCTACGACATAGCGCATGCATCTAGAATCACTGCCAAGCCTGCGCTCGGCTTGGCTCTGGTAAACTGTAGTACATCCTGATAAGGTTTGCCAAATAAAATGTTTAATTTTATTAGGGCAATTTAATTGCCAAATTTTACTATATAGAGCTACAAAAGGTGGACCAATCTGCCTCTGTTCTAACCACGAACCATGTTCAGTTAACTTATAGCCTGATTTGATAGAAAAATGCCCCGTCTTCGTATTGTGACATCCCTAGTAATCCGAACGTTTTCTTGTCAGAATAGGTATAGCCATAATTAGGTGAGCTTCTCGTGGATCAAAATACTGATGAACAAGAATTTCGTTCCATGTACCGGATGTTCGATCAATGAATTGATCGACCGTCATATCGTGAAATAAGTACAGATCTGACCAGTACGCTGGCCGTGGAATAATATCTCGAATCCATGAGTCATTCCACACCTTAATCTGCTTACCATCTCCTATCTTCTTAATAAGACCTTTGGAAATCAATGATCGAGCTGAAACAATACTTCGCCATCCATACGAAGGGGATGCTTTAAGTGTTGTTTCCAGTAGGCATTGATCTTTGTAGTATCTCCCTTTCAACACTTTAACCAAAAGTGAGTCTAGGAACTCAAGTAGTCGCCATATTTGTTTAGCCAGGAGAGTCGTATTAAAATCCTTTAAAATTTGGAACCCTAACCCCCCCTTCGGACTTTGGTTTACATAAATCCTACCATTTTTTCCAATGTATTCCTCCCGATGATTCCAAATTTGCCCACCAGAAATTTGTTATGGCCGAATTCACTTTCAGTTAAAACTGCCTTCGGTAACCTATAACAAGTCATGACATAAGTTGGCAAGGCCGTAAGGACCGATTTGATCAAGATTTCCTTTCCTGCCTTGGAAAGGAACCGTGAAGACCAATTGGCTATCCGTGCTTGTAATTTATCCCCAATAAATTCAAAAACTTTTGCTTTAGATCCTCCAATATTTTTCGGGAGACCCAAGTATGTCCCCATTCCTCCTAAATTTCTTATACCCACGATTTGTTGAATCACATATTTACTTTCCTCCAATACCTTCTTGTCAAATTGGATAGACGATTTATCAAAATTAATTTTCTGTCCAGAGATTAATTCATATTTTGTGAGAATGTTAGGTATAGTGTTGCCTCCACTTTGGTGGTTTTACAAAAAAATAGATTATCATCCACAAATAGTAAGTGAGTACTGCTGGAATGTCACATACTATTTTTATTCTAGTAATAAGTTGTTGTTGCTCAACTATTTCTAATTTGGCAATGAGAACTTTTGTACAAAGTATAAATAGATATAGGAACAATGGATCACCTTGTCTTAAGCCTTTATAGCCATGAATTGCACATTTCCTGCTTTATTCATGCGTAAGACATGTGACATTTCCTAATAAAAATCTGGTTTGATAGACATTAATTAGTTAGTATAAACATTAATCTCGTTATTTTTTTGAAATTTTATCTTAATTAATAAATATATTACACGAGTCATTCAAACCAAAATACTATACTATAAAATTTTATTACAATATTTTCTTACTAACAAATTTGTTTCAATACTTCATAAACCAAAAAAGTTTATATATTATTGTGTTTAAGTTATAATATACTTTATCAAAAAAATATGTATAGCTTTCAATTTTTATATATAATAAATTTTATTATATTTAATTGTTATATCTTTGTATATTCAAATTAAAATAAATTTTTATAAATTTAAAAATAAAGCAAACAAATAGTATAAAGTAGATAAAGATAATAATAATAATCACTAAAGAATCTTATTAAATCTTATCAAATAATAAATAATTTATTTTTGTTATTATAAAAATATGAATTTATTACGTTGTGATTTTTTATTATATTATAATATTAAAATTAGTTTAAATCTAGATATTGTTGACAAAACCAAATTACAACACTTGAATTGATTATTATTTTTATCAAAAACATATATCCACAAATATAAGTCCAACCTAACAATAAATAGCTCGTCAATCTATTCTAGTATTAAAGATCTTAGTTGTGCAAATGATATTGGAAGACGGTAAGTCCATTTAAAGCAGAGCATTTGCATAATTCGGGATCGAATCATCATACCTACATTATGTAGAAATTTGGCTATTAGACCGGTTAGTTGTAGCCCAATATAATTTGTCGTTGACAAAAAAAAAATCTTAGTTGTTTCCCTCTTTAATATGATAGATCCGAGACCAAGTTCATCAAGAAAATTACAAAGGAGGTTGCAAAAGTTTATTCACAATTAACTGTCTTTTGTTTTTATTATATTTAAGTTTAAAAAATAAAAATATCTTATAAATAATATAATCAGTAATAGAATTCTTTCAAAATCTAATTGTTCTATTATTATAATAAAAGATAATATAATAAATATAAATCAACCAGATAGTTAGTTAAAAAATAGTTAAAACAAATAGATCAATTAAAACAAATCAAAAAATAAAATATTATTTTTATTATTATAAAAGATATAAAAAAATTTAGCGGTATGGTTTTATTATATATAAAAATATAAAAATTATAATAACAGATTGGGACGGTATAGTTGAATTAAAGACAAGGAATGTCCGGTTCAGAATAATTATGGTGTATCTCTGGTTTATTATTGGTTTGTATAACAAACTCTTTGAGATACATTAATGATAAGTACGAGGATAAGATTGGATTCCTTTATTCCAAAAAAAGGAAAAGATAGGTCTGATGTTATTAAATGCCCAAACCAAAAATAAAATAAAAATTGATGTATTCTCTAATAATAGCAACTATTTTCATTTAATAATTTTAGAGAGAAAATATGGCAAAGTGAGAGAATGAAATTATATAATCAAATACTATAACTAAAGGACTGGCTTTTTAAACTCAGAAAAATAATAACACGAAAATAGATTTTCTTAACCTTACTTACTAAAAATATCAATAAATTTTTAAAAATTTGGACTCTAATTACTAAAAATATAAAGTCTAAATATTTAGACTCTAATTACTATAAATTCTAATAAATTATAAAATTTTGGACCCTGTTTACTGTAAAATTCTATAAACTCTAAAAGATTTTAGACTCGAATATATTATGCTAAACTATGACTTGTATGGTTTATGCCACCACCGATCTTGGATTAAAAGACCTAAATCCGCCCGAGTTTAGAATTCTAAGAATGTAGTTTAGCTTTTCAATGGCTGTAATATATAGTATATAAAAAAATA